>PVKM010008732.1:0-29537 GCA_004027735.1 Carollia perspicillata
GAATTCTCTATTTTTTCTCTCGCACCATCTGGTCTGGAATCTAAGTGCAGAATGGCAACTGCATTGATTTAGAAGCCAAGAGAATCTCCAAGCAACAGGGAAGGTGAGAATGTGGCTGATTTGGGTCCCCTCACTCCAGGGCCTGCGCTGTATTCTCGATACTGTCCTACCTGCAAGCTCTCTGCGGCTGGCTCCAGACGCAAATGGTCCTGATTTCAGTCATTGCACAGAAAGAGTTAAAACTACGTGTAACTTAGAGAACCTTTCAGGGTCTGGGGAGATGATTCTATAAATCCGGCTCCGTGATTTTGTTTCTCCCCCCACTCAGACAACAACCTGCTTGTCCATGGAACACTCACATGAAATGTCACCAGCACCCCGGTACTATTAGAGCTCTGCAATGTCTCATCATACAGTTCCAGGAGTCTAAAAGCGAAGGATCGTTGATCTGTGTATCAGTATATTTCATCTGGTAACCAAACCTGTTCTGATGTAAACTGATTTGGTGTCAGAACCCCATCGGAATGGACGAGAGGCTGTTTACAGGCTTCCTGCCCGCCACGTGGGCTCTCCGCAAAGATTAACGTGTAGGATTTGCGGGACCGCCCAGCCCCTGCTGGTGATGTCAGGCAGCACACGGTGTACGTGCCGGGTTACTTTTCAAACACCCAAACTCTTCTGAATTCTGGAACAAATCTGGCCCCAAAGGTTTCAGAGAACAAACGGGAGCCTTGCATTTTTTTCCTCAGCTGCCACGGCTGCTTAGAATGCCGTGCTCTGGTGTTTGGTTGTAGGGTCAAAAGCACACATTTTTCCAATGCTCTTCCAGGGAGCTGCTCAACCGGTGTGCAAAACTTGTCAAGAGCAGTTGCTAGGGGACTAAATAAGTCCCTTAATAAGATACTGTTGTTTACTCTTTTTCACTCAGTCTAAGAAAGATTTTGGGGTTTTTTTTTTTTAGTTTTTTTTCTTGATTTCCAACTAGCCCGGTGTCTTCTAACACATTCTTCAAAATGAAGACTGTTGTGTCAAGAGTAGTTTGTGATAACTCGGGGACCTTCTTGTTAACAAATACCCTTGTCCCTCATTCCGAGGTATTGAACTGCACACGTAAATGGTGCTGTTTTGGGGGGTGGTGCTTTTTAAAAAACAGCTTTGATGGGATAGCTTACGTAAAAAAAAATTCACCTGGTTTAAGGGTACAGTTCAAGGGTTTTGAGTACATTTTCAGAGTTTTGTGGCCATCAGCACAATCTGGTTTTAAAACATTTCCATCATTCCCAAAAAATATCCCTTGTAGCCCTTAACAGTCACTCCCCAGCTCCCCAGCTGCCTGCAAACACAACTCTGCTTTCCATCTCTAAAGATGTGTCAGTTCTAGACATGTCATAGAAATGCACTATTTGGTTTCTTGTGACTGACTTCTTTTATTCAGCATAATGTTTTCGAGATTCATCCATGTTGTAGCACATCAGTAATTTGTTTCTTTTAATTGCTGAAGAGTATTCCCCCATCGTGTGAATATATCATGTCTCATGGCAATTTCTTTTTTAAAAAAACCCCAAGATTCTAGAACCCTCCATTCTTTAAAGGACCTCTGAAGACAAGTGTATGATGTCCCTCCTTGCCTGCCTTTTCTAACCAGCATCGTTCAGGTACACACAGAGCTAGTATCTCATAGCCCTATGGTGAATGGAGGAATGCACAACTCTGGATGTAAAACTAGATCCCAAGTCAGATAATTCCCCTGAAGCTACAGTTTAGGTTTTAAAATAAAAATAAAATTAAAAAGTTATATTTAATCAATGACAGGCGTTATGACTTTTGTCCTTTGTAATTCAACAGGCACGTGTCCTTGTACCTCAGGACTGGTGTTTCTAGAGCTGTAGATGCTACACGGTCATTTCAGAGGTACTCCTGAAAGAGTAAGAAACTATTTGGGAAAAGTGCTGCTAAGGGTTCATGCAAAACCGCAGCAAAACTTGAAACCTACTGTGCTCATTTGACCTACCACCATCCCCTTACAGCCACATCTTAGGGAACGTGAGATCATTGAATTGTGCTTAGCTCAGCTGACTATTAGGGCATGTGCGGACTTCGGGAATGTGGTGGGCGGCTGTGCATGTTACTCAGCATTCTCCCCTTCTGAGTGCCCCGGGTAACGGATGCACATGTTGCCCAGGCCCAGCACCTAGCACTTCTGGGAGACCAGTGTTCTCACAAGCAAGGAAACCAGAAACGGGCCCAATGGACCTACCTGGTGGGACTGGGGACCGTTATGCGGTTCCCATTTCCCGAGCCTTGACTTTCCCGTCTCAAAGGCAATGACTGATGTTAAGTCAGAGTGGTGCAAACCAGTGGGGCCAGCAAGAAATTTTGGGGACGCTCACAGTGCTCAAAGCCAAGGCTCCTCAGGTGTCCTGGCCTAGTTCTTGGTCCCAAGGTGCACATGGGGGACACCCTCCCCCATGCCATTGTCAATTCAGACACTGGAAATTTTGTGGTTAACCCAAAGGTGTAGCTCATTGTATACTCCTCCCTTTGAGAAGAAGAGGTGAGGCTGAGGGAAGGGAGAGGAGGGAGAAGAAAAAGGCGAAGGATGGGGTGGAATGGAGAAGAGAGAAAAAGAAAGATGATTAAAAAGTTGTAGAAGGGCCAATTCCACCCACACCCCTGTGAAAAATGAAGGCATCAAGCAAAACATAAAATATCACCAATCTGAAAGAACCATTACAAATAATATTAATGATAACAGTTGACTTGCTATTAGAATTCACCCCGAGGCCGTATTTACCTGGACTGCTCAAGGGGCTAGCCCTGTCCCCCAGGGTTGGCACGGGATGGTACTGGTGGTTCTTTGAGCCTGGGTACATCCAGTGGTACCTGCCAATTTCCATTTCAGCTCTGCTGTTCACTGCCAATTTCAGGTGGCAAAGAGTCAGTGTCTCTATCTCCAGCAAAGATTCCATATCAGCATTTTTAGTTATTCTCTTACCATATAGTTCAAGGAAAGGGGGAGTTTAAAAATATGAGATTGGAATGAAATCTTGAGGTACCATCTTATTAACTCAGCATGATAAATTAAGAGTGTTGGAATCTGCTCCTTCGTTTTTCAATTTCAGTTGACAAAAATCACCCAAATCCTCTTTTCTTTCTTTATTTCATCCATCTCCCCCACTCCCACCCCTTTGACTGCTCATACTGAGCAGATAGCATTTGTAGTGATTGTTGCAGCTGCACAAGCAAAGGTGACTACAGGCTCATTCTCCATGACGGTACTCAGTCCTAGCCTTGAAAACCTGGCAAGGAAGCCCATGGTCTGCTGAATCTTGGATGACACTGTTGGCCTCTGACTGATATCTGCAGTCCTCTCTGTCACCTCATCTTAAACTCAGTTCTTCAGAGCCTAGAAAGTGGAGTCAAAATGCCCACTGGGGCTCGTGGAAGAACGAGAAGAAGGTCCACTGGCCTCATTCCCGATTTCCTCTCGCTAAAGTGGCTGTGACCCCTTCATATTGACCTCGAGCAAGAGGATGCCATGAAGCTCTATCACTTCTGATCTGAAACATGTCATCCTCCTTTTAAAAAAATTTTCCTCTCTGTGCCCAACACACAGTAGGTGCCCCCAAAAGGTGTGCTGAATACATATTTGGTTGAATGTAAAGGAGCTCCCTGCGACCCTCGTGGACCAAGAAATGGACCCCCGGGTCCCCCTGCACACTGACCTCACCTGGGTCAGGCAATTCAGACACTCTCTGCATAGGATCCGTGTATTCCCTGTCCTTGCCTCCTCACAGGATGGGGAAGTCTCTAGATACTCGGGCAATGAGGCACGGGCTGCTAGGCAATGACAGTGAAAACCACGAACTGCCCAACACTAATGTGTTTTCTGGGAACAACATGGCAGCCATGCCTGAGATGCTTAATTCAGCATAAAAATACTACTACTCCAGCGGATGTGGAGATGGGAGCGGGAAGTAGATGGAGGTTTTCCAACACTTCTGGGAAGGCCTTTTTCTGACAGTAAATCTTAAACCATGAAAGGAAAGAAAATCATGTCTATTTCATGTGTTTGAGCCCAACTTAAATGAAGACGTTAAATATAAAATTATTTATAAAATTTCGAAGAACACAGTATACATTTTGTTTAAAGGACAGGTCCCAATGCTTAGAAGGGAGTCACGTGATCGGAGGGAGAAGCCTCAGCTTGAATGGTATATTATATGTCAATTCTGGGCGACTAGCAAGAAATGGGGAAGTGTGCACACCCAGGCTCCTGCCTTAGAGAGCGAAGACTGCAACTGCTCTCCTGAGAGAGGAGAAGAGAGAGATGGGCAGGAGACCCATCTACATTCTTGCAGAAGCACGACAGCCTATGGCATCTGAGGTACTATTTACGGCTGGGGCTGAGGGAAGTGGTGGTGGTGGCTGGTGGCCACAGACCAAACTGTGGTTGGTTATCACCACAGGTGGGGATGAAACGAGCAATGGGAAATTGAAGGAAAAACCAAACAAAACCATGCCTTGTGCACTTTTTTGTTTTCATTTTCTTAGTTAATGTGATTTAGTGACAAGGCTGAATAACTGAGCTGCTGACTGTCCAACTTTCGAGCACATAGGCAGTTATCACTGGGAGCAACTGAGCGACAGAGACTGAGCTGCCTAGGAAGACCACAGTCACTGGGCGAGGTCTCTGAAAGCTCCCATCTATCATCCTTCATTGGCATTTGTTTGTTTGTTTTTCCTCCCCCCCAGCCTTCATGTTTAGCTATTATTCAAACCATGAAAGGGAAGGTATAAACACACTATAGACTGTAGCGGAGGTCATGAATGATGGCCACCTGCTTTTGGGAATAAAGTTTCCCTGGAACACAGCCACACCCAGGCGTTTTGATAC
Organism: Carollia perspicillata; assembly: GCA_004027735.1. Taxonomy (NCBI): domain Eukaryota; kingdom Metazoa; phylum Chordata; class Mammalia; order Chiroptera; family Phyllostomidae; genus Carollia; species Carollia perspicillata. Next base: position 4,898 of record PVKM010008732.1, read on the forward strand.
CATCTATGGCTACAATGGTAGGCTCGAAGAGTTAAAACAGAGACTGCGTGGCTTACAAAGCCCAAAGTATTGACTCTCTGTCCCTTTACAGGTGAGGTGTGCTGATCCGTGATTTGCATATAGTTATTCAGGCTGGAATATATAAAGAAGTGAATGCAATTAATCAAATCAGCCAACAAAAATAGGAAATTATTTTCTCTTATTATAGGTTCTCTGAAGAGAAATATCACTGGGCTGGCTAAGGATCAAAATTCTCTCTGGCATTGTTGTCTGCTATTTAATTTGCTACCTGTCAGCAAAATTCTATGCAAAACCAAGATTAAACTACACATAATGACCCCTCAAATGAGTGAGCATCCTTCTATTCCTATGACATGAGCTGAGAGGACAGAGGAAGGATGATGGTTCGAAAGAGAACATTATTAAGTGAATCAGTGAGTAAATGAATGAAGGAACAGCGAGGTATGTTTGTGAGCTAGAACTGTAGCCTCCCTCTCTTCCAAGCCAGTGTGCGTCACCTTCTTCCTCTGTCCCACAGCCACCCTGTTCCTGGCCAACCATCTCTCATGGATGTACATTTGGTTCCAAGGAGAAAAAAGCAAGAGAGTGTCTTTGGCACCATCCAATTCATCACCAGTTCCAGGGAGGGGAAATCTGTCATGATGGCAGCTGGGTATTTCACATACTCTCAGAAACATCTAGACTAGTAAGTCAGGTTGTTGAGATTATTCGGGGGGGTCCAACCTGCAGCCCACGGGCCACATGCAGCCTGGGATGGCTGTGGACGTGGCCCAACACAAAATTGTAAATTTACTTAAAACCTTTTTTTTTTTTTTTGCTCATCAATTTTCATTAGTGTTGGTGTATTGAATGTGTGGCCCAAGACAACTCTTCTTCCAGTGCAGCCCAGGACACCAAAACGTTGGACAGCCATACATTGACCTCTACTTCCAAATAACAGAGAAGTATAATTTTAACGTTGCAATTTGAATGCAAGATTTCCACTCTATTTCAAGGTAGGCAAACCCAAATTTCCAGAACTGGGTGAGGATTCTTTGTCTAATGAAATAGCAAGACCAAGTCTTAAAAACCACGCTAATGGAAACAGTAATATAAAAGTAGGAGATACACCAAATGGCTCATCGAGATCTTCTCCACCCTTGAGTTTTCTAAAAAAAAGTAAAATAAAAGCAAGCTGTATCATACCTACCACATATGTCCAGCACCATCTGGCCAGCCACGCTTTTCGCTACAGCCTATCCCCCAGACACCCTCTCTTCAAAAGTCCTCCTGGGCAGATACTTATAGAGAAAAACTGCATCTAACACATCCTCTGTACCATATGCATACGATCAAGTTAGAAAGCATCCATACAAATCTCAAAATCCAATAATTCAAAGATCCCCAGAAACAGTGTAACATGGTAAGTGCGTCACTCTGGGTTTTTAACACACATGTCATATATTCCAGAGCAGTGATTTCCTTCCTAAACAACAATGAGGGTCCAAAAGCACACACATTTTTGCTGAAAAAACCCCACAACCAAAACCAAAAACCTCACCATGGAAGAAATGATATGTATTTGATTAAAAGGTTTACATGGATGTGTTAATTTTTTTTAATCGAGTCGAAAATTTGAATTCATTTCTGACTTTGGCTAAGTCATGTCATTTATTTTAAATTACACATTATTTCCAATGTACTATATTTTTCTTCCTATGTGGTTAAGAACTTCGTTTGGTGCCTAGAATTCTGGAATTTATTTCAGCAGTGAGTCATAGGAGCTCGACTAGCCTGACGATAATTGCTTTCGTAGATTCCAATTTTCTACATGTAACAGAAATAATTTTCATCACAGATACTTAGATTTTTCCATGCAGTAGAGCAACTGACTCAATCGTTCTTCTACCCCATGAGTCTGTACTCCCAGCAATTCCAGATGCGTTGACTTTCACAAATGAATTCACATCAAGTAATAATCCACAGAGATAAATAGAAACCACCTAACTCCATTCTTTATTAGTGAGTCTCATTATCTATTTTATTTGATTCTAATTCATTTCCTCCACTTATGCCATTTCAGTGAATCTGCTTACTCAGTCCTCACATTTTGATTTAATTTAATGCTTCCAATTTAAAAGCTGTCATTTGTAATAATTTGGCATTTCTTACATCTGTCTGAGAAAAACTGTTTGCTTTCCTTAAAAATTCCTCAGTAACTACTAAACGCTTCCTATAAATTTTGATCCTTCAGTAGTGTTCTGTGGCAAAAGCTATGACACACTTTCAAAAACACATTTGCTTTCTTTTTTTAAAGGACTTGGAGTATTTTTTTAAAAAAGGAACAGAGTCCTTCTGATTTAAAGAAACAACTCTCTTTGTCCTGCCAAAACTCCCAGGAAGTGACATCACCTAGAGAAGTTGAGGTTGATTTATAAAGCGAAATTTAATTTATATTCTTAATAAACGCTATAATAATTATCCAAAGCCATTAATCCAGGAGCTTCTGGGTACTAGCCACTAGGCAATAATACCCCAAATTAGGAGACAGATATCTCCTGTAGTGCTAACTATTAGAAACGAAGGAAGGAACAGAGGGGAAAAAAATACATGTGCATAAAACCAATGGGAAGTGACAAATATATATAGGATTAAATTTGGTAAATTCAATCCCTCGCTGAAAGGTTTAAAAGAAAAACAAAAAGAACAGTTCCACCTGCTCAAGAATTATATAATGAGTGCTCTAATTACGTCCATTTTAAAAACATTGATTTCAATGAACTAAACATGTATTTTTTAAATCGAAAATGAAATCTGAAGGAAGACCGGCACGGCACGAGCACGCGTTATTCTCGTTGCGTGCCTTGAAGGACAGTAGGCGAGCGAGCTGAGGACACTACAAAGATGCTACCTGTGTGAGTTCTGCCTTGTGTGGTTATGAACTTGCTGGTGTGAGGGAGGAAGACTGGGAGAGAGGCCGCCCTGCAGACCAACATTTACGGCAGGTGGCTCACACAGGGATCCTGACCCCTGAGGCCGCTGTGAAAATACACTCCCTGGACCGTATTGCCACTGCAGCAAGTGCCACATATGTGACCAAAGCTTGCGTTAACATGGCACTTTTGGATTCCTTCACATCTAGTTAGTGTGTATCAATTTTACTAATTTTTAAAGTTCCTCCAGGAACGATCTTTGGCTTCTAATGTTGTCTCCAAAAGCATTGCTAACGAGTTTTCATATACGGATGGTCAATGCATGTAGTGGCAGCCTGTGGATTTGATATTAAATAATATCTATTTGACATACAATAATAGCGGTCTGTGAGACTAAATGATGACGAGACACGATTGCGTGGGAAGGATTTCATTATGGTTCTTCTATGCCCCTTGCTTGCTTTTGGAGAGAAAAACGAAAGGTCTATTTTTTCGGAGACCAGCATGGTTTTATCTGCCACTGGCAGACACCATATTAATAAAAAGTGTGCATTAAACAGTCATCTGGCTTAGGAAAAACCTGTTATCAACTGGGGTAGGCTACTTCACAGCAATGCGATATCACTTCATTACATCCCCAAACTTTGCCTCTGATCATTGTGGGAATGAATCTTTAAACTGTCATCTCACTTCCTCGGCTTCGTAAATTGTCACTGCTATTTGCTCGCTCACGTACATTTAAAATATACACATACAAGAAAAGGCAGGGTTGTTTGGGGGTTTTGGGCGGTTTTTATTTGGTAGCGGGGGCAGTAGGTTTAAATGCACGGATTGAACTGAACTACCAGTTTTAAAATCGAAGGGCTCTGTACTTAATGCCACTGCATTATTATACAGTGAACTGGTTTAAATGGCAATTCTGAGGTATGTGTATTTTATCATAAGTTGCAAATGATTAATTTAAAAAATAAAACTGCTCTGTTTAGGATACAATGTTACTCAAGTATTGCGTACAGAAGAAAATCTCATGCAAAAACAAGCCGTGCCTCAACCCCGGGGCGCTGTTAAGTTGAAAACATGAAATTGCTGTTTTGTCATGTAAAATGGTTCACTATCAGCAATTTCACACTCCAACCTACGTAGTCCTAAGTTAAAATCTCCATCCTGGACAATTACCACTGTTTAGAGCCTGCCCGTGGACAGCAGGGCCGTGGGAAAGAATAACCCTCCTTCGCACGGTGGCTTTTGATATTGGAGCCAGTGTGGTTAGAGCATCCGGTCCTGTTCCTCTCTGACAGTCTCTCCCTCCGGGGGAGGGAGCTCCATTACCATGCCCAGCTGATTCTGTGGGTATCAAACTTGCAATCAGTCATGATCTCAGAAAAGATTACTTTTAGCTTCCATTTCTGGCCACATTCTTACCACAAAAATCTTTCTACAAGAAAGCATTCTATATGTCAAAATTGTGACATATTCTACGATTCCCTTTCAGGAACAGGACCTTTATCAATCCCCCCTCATCCCCCAAATCTCCAAATCATAAAGAGCAGAAGACGCCCCCCCACCCAATTTCATCAGCAACAGGCAACAGAGCTGACACCCCCTCTCTCAAGCTCCAACTTCAACGGCTATGACAAGCCCTAGCCAGGGCCTGATACACGGACAGAGCAATCGTATGCAGTCAGAAAATGAGAGAATGCCCAAACTGCTACAGGAACCGAAGCGTGATTACTATGCATGCCCCTCCGGTTCCTCAGCATGAGCCTCAAACAATGCATCCCATGTCCCTGGACCAGAACATGCAGAACAGAGAATCAAAGTGATGGCATTCCATTAATTAAAAAAAGACAGTTTCCCCCAATCCGGCTCCTCAAGGTGACAAGCCGTGGACACCGTTCTGTGAAATAGCCTGTTCTGTAGGAAGATTTGGAACCAGAATGGGTTGCAGAAATGTTGTTCTATTAATTTAACATCAGGCTACAGGAAAAATAACACCCTGAAAGCAAGACCGTGCCACAGGGATTACTTTTGAGCTATTTTACAAGAGACACACAACCGGGCTACCCCCTTTTTAAGCACCCCCAATGAAAAGCTTTAAACAGGCTATTGTCAGCACTGGGTACCTTTTCTCTCTTGGCTTTGTTCAGTATTTTCCTCGGCTGCAGTTTCCATGGCTGGCTTCATACCATCCACCAAAAATGCTTTTCCCCGCTCCCCCCAACACACACTTCTCCCCTCCTCTTCCTTTTCTTTGGACTCCCCTCCGTCTCTTATTTACACTCGTGTGATTGAGAGGTTCTGTTCTTCACTACAGTAGATTACAGTCCCTTCCAAGATGCAAAAGTCTCGTCAGCGTCAATTCCCCTCTGCCTACTGGTCCATAAAGACAGCTGCCAAGGAGCAGGCAGCCGTACGTCACCGAGGATCCCAGTTATAAAACAGCCTTTCTCTGTCCGATTGTGCCTCCAATCTCAATGCGGCTCAGCTCGGAGGGGGAAGGACCCGCTCCCCACCGGGCCCCTTCCTCCCTGCTCTCCTACACACGCTCTGCGCGCCCTTCTTTCTCCTTGCGAACTGCGCCCGCTGAATGCTAATTAATTCTCCCAGGAGAGAAGAGATTCGTGACATCAGAGGAGGGCTTGCGGAGAAGAAAAGAGCCCCCTCCCACCACGTGACTCCGCTGGCCAGCCGACCGGCCACGAAGTGTGCGCTCTCAGGGGAATGCACGTCTCCTCTAAGCAAGCCCTTTCTTTTCCGTGGGACCTTTTTATGAGGCATCACAACGGGATGTACTTCATTTCCCACCCTGCCCCACCCGCCCCGGGCAGAATATAGTCAAAGGATTTGCCAGGGTCCCTATTTTATTTGCTTTCTTTCAAATTTGTCTTTCGCACAGTCTCTAAGTGGATAGACTAATGTAAATGTATATATGGAAGAAAAATACGTCAGAGGGAAGAAAACCCAAACATGTGTATAACAATAACAGTGCAGCAATTTAGTATTAGAACCAATTTCCTGGTCTGTAGCTAACATGTGTGGCAGAAAGAAAAACTTTAGCTCAAGCCCAATTCATAAAGAGACACCTGTCCTTATTTTACAATAATCATTATATGCTACAGGTTTACCTAGCTGACGTTTTTGGTGGCTTCTTGGAATGAAAATCACGATAGAATGTTTTTTTTTCCCTTGTTGGATGTGGTTATTTCTCTATAGAGCTTTATTCATTAGAACCCCTAGCTGAAAGTGAAAAGGGTAGTTTCGAGAATATATGAAACACTCAGCATAAAAGCTATTGTACCAACGATGATTTTGATTGCTGGTTTCACAAGCCTTCTCACAGACCCAGATACCAGTGGACCAACATTCTCAACATGCCCGTCCAAGCGTATAAGCCTTATCATAGTTGAGTCACGTGTTTCCAAGCATCCCTAATTTCTGCACCATGGTTTAAGCATTTGGTTGACTCGCTTCACTTCATTTTCCTTATCAAAAAAATTTATAGAAACTCAAATCAAATACAGGGATAAATATGGATAACCACAGTGCCAAGGGTTCCCTGACCAAGAACAGAGTCTGGTAGTTGGTTGGGGTGAGCACCCATGTTAAAAACAAACATAAAGGCAAGTTAGAGATCACTCTATCCCCCCAAAAATCTCTCTGAAGTTTTCAGGGTGTCTTGCACACACACACACACAAATGCCTAAGATCCTGAATCAAAATCCTCTAACAACCTGATCTTTTAACACATTAGGTCTAGATAATCCCCAAAGCCTTCTGCATTCAATACCTAAGGCTCTGCTCAACCAAAAAAGATTTCAAGAACTCGTTGGGCCTGTTTCAACATTTTCTTTAAATTTTACATCTCATTTTTCACCTTAACCATTGTCCTAGGAGACCTCGCCCACAAGCAGGTATTTCCTTACATTATGGCCCCACTCAATCTCATTGTCTCATAGCAAGGGGACTGACAAACGTAGCCGTCTAAAATTTCAGATTTTCAAAAGGAGGTTCATTATGTAAATGTACCATAGTTTTTTTTATCAGCTCATCTACTGATGGGCACTTGGGCTGCTTCCAAATCTTGGCGATTGTAAAGGATGCTACAATGAACATAAGGGTGCACACACAGTACCATATACGGAGGACGTATTAGAGGCTTGTACACCTGAGACCTATGGAATTTATTGAGCAATGTCACCCCAATGAACTCAATAAAAATATAAAAGGAGGATAAACCAAGAAGAGACAAATCAAAAACAAACAAACACACAAAACAAAAACAGGCCCATTTGTGATGAACTACCCCCACAGAAAAACCTGATGATGTGTCCAAACAGGATTGTCTTCAACATTTTTGCAAAGACTACATAGGTGCATGCAGACAGAAAGATGGTAACTGTTGCTCTGTGACTGGTTTATCCTCTCTCAGCAGTTCAAAGGAGAATGCAAAGCAAAATCAAATTCAATTCGGCCCAAAAGGAGACAGTTGTGTTTAGCTGTACTATTGGTTTTTATTTTAAAAGTATCTAGCGAAATCGTTCAATCCAATATCCTTAAAAAAAGAACTGCAGAATAGAGTAATTTTCTGGCTATGACTTAAGGACATTATTTTAAAATATTGGCAAGAGTGGGGAGGCCGAATATGGAAGACATTCCAAATTTAAGGGCAACTTTAGTTCTGTGTCATAGTCATGGAAATCAAAACCGTGGGACAAAATAGTCACGAATTCTCCAGTTGATACTTTTATCTACTTTCACCCTGAAAAACTCCATTGTATTATTTTTGTATCATTTAATATACCATGTATCATTAAATGTATCATTTTTGCCTTATTCACAGCATCATCATTGTATTTTCATTAGGCAAATAATGTATGACAATTCTAAAAGTTACCACTGTAACTTTATAAGCAGCCTCAAAAACCTCCTGGATGTTTATGATAAACCACCTGAATCAGAAAAATAAGAATAGAAAGATTGTTACTAGCAAGAAAGAAGAGGAGATATTTATAACATTTCTCAGGTGCCCATCCATTTTGGGGCAGAAAAAAAATGAATACATAGAATGAATAGGATGGGAAATGTCTTGCAGAACTGAAAATAAGTCTTGGAGCCACACACGTTAAAGCATCTGGACTGAAGGTAAGAATACTTCTAAAAGCCAAAATAAAAATAACAAATCCTCACACGAAATAGATGTATTAGACTGAACCATACAAAATTGCTAATGCTAAGAAGAATGGTAGTTTCACGTGGTTCAACTTACATATTTTCGTGCTTTCTGTAGAATCCTAGCCAGTTCAGTACACATGCACAAAACAACCTTCCAAGTACTAATATCCACGATAAACATACACATGTACAAGAATCAGTAACACACAGACTAAGGAGACCCTCCTAAACCAGGGTGACCCTACCTGCTAGGTAGGAAAAAGTAGGGAAGGAAAAGGTAAGGAAGGGTAGGGAAGGGAAGAGTAGAAAGCGCACAGAAGGGCAGGAAAAAACAGAGTGGATAAGAGTAGGGTAGGGTAAAGAAGGAATATGTAGAGAAGGGAAAAAGTGCTCCAGAAAAAAAAAAAAAGAAAAGCAACAGTGTGGTGACTGTGTGTGTGTGTACATGGGGGGTATAAGGGGACTAAATGGTAATGAAAAAATATAATACAAAAAGGGTATCTTCAAAGTGTTGGGGAGATAGCCCTCTGACAGAGCGTCCAGAGCATAGGGTATATGATGAGGCTGGTGGGTGGTGGGAGGGAAATGAAGGGAGATGGCTGAATCAGTAGGTTGGAAACCACATAGGCTGAACACCTTGCTAATCTTGGAGGCAGATGGAAGGCTTAAAAGCAGATCTGATCCGTGCTTTAGAAAGGTCACTCCGTGGGTAATGTCAGAGAGAGTGGGGAAGGGCCAGACTAGAGGCTGACAAGTTGTTAGGAGTCTCCTGAAATGGTATAAGCAAGAGACACTGAGGGCCTGCACTATGGCATGGAGGGAGGTGAGGGCCCAGGTGATATCTGATGGGATACCTATGTATAGAACTAGAGAGGGAGAAGGATGTGAAGGGGATTTTGGAGTTTTCAGCTTGGTCGAGTGAGGAGATGGTCATGCTTATGACCCAAAATGGGGAACCAAAGAGGAGGCAGCAGTTTGGTAGAAGAGATGAGCATGTGTGGTTCCTGGTGCCCTAGGACATCCCAGAGGAGCTGTCCAGGAGGCATTCAGGAATGTGGCTCCAGAGGAGAAGAGCCGCCTGGAGACAAGGATCTGGGAGTCTGGTGCAGAGGAATCCCTGGTAGTATAAGGTGTCCAGCTCTGCCCAAATGCCACCTTCTCGAGGGATCCTCCTTGACTTTCTTGTCTAAGAGTATAGCCCATAAATGCCCAGTCTCCTTTCCTGGGTTTGATTTTCACCCTTGCTTTAACCATGATCCAACACTGATCTATTTACTTCTTTATTGTCTCTCTCCAACCCCTCGAGGATATAAGCCCCTTAAGGGGAGAATTTTTTGTTTTGTTCTGTGCTACATTACTGACTCCTGGAACCATCCTTGGCACATAGTAGGTCTTCAGCAATACATGTTGAATGAATGGTGAACAAATGACTAGGGATAGAAACATCACAAATACTCTAAGATTAGAATTTAAGGAACATTGACTGTAAATATAAAGGTCAAAGAAAACCTTGAAAGGGAGGGTAAAAAAGGACTACAAAGGGGAGATCAGAAAAACAGGAGAACAACGCCAAAGTGGGATTATTGAATTAGAAAAAGTTTCCATGGAGGGCATAAAGTTAACAGTGTCAAACAGTGCCAAATACTATAGAAGGAGCAACAAGGATGAGGATAAGCAGAAAGTACCATTTACCACCAAATAGTCATTGGAATTTCTGTAACAGTTTTGGTTGAATGATGAGGACAGGAGCAAGGCTCCCAAATCTTTTTCACCATCATTACTGTCAAAATTGCAGGCACCTGTGGTCTAATTGCAATGTTAATCTCATACATACAGAGGGCTCCTGCTTATGCCTGTACATCTTGGTCCAGTTTCCAACTTACCAACATAATATTGATTTTTCTTCTATGATCTATTCCATTAATAACCTTCCTAGGTTTGTTTTATCTCTAACAGTTCTGGTCACCAATTCCACTTTATGTATGTGTGGTGGCATCATCTCCCACACCACCAAGCAATTCCCCAACACCAGTAGGGTGTCCTGAAATTCAACTTCATTCTGACACTACCTACCTGGAGATAACATCAGATCTTACAGGATAACAACACAGTTCCACAAGAACTCATCTGCCCCCACCCTACTTTATAACAACCAGTCACAAGTCCTGGTTATCACCTGGGCTTCTGACCTACGGGGCTATAGATCAGAGGTTCCAACAATCCCTTCCTTAGGTTTGATTAATTCGCTAGAGCAGCTCGCAGAGCTCAAACATTTTACTTACTCGATTACTGGTTTTTTATAAAGTATATTAAAGGATATGAATTAATAGGCAGATGAAGACATACATAATACAAGGTATGGGGAAAGGGATGCAGAGCTTTCATGCCCTCTCCAAGCAAGCAACGTTCCCCAACTCTCCATGTTTTAACCAACCTGGAAGCTCCCTGAACCCTCATTCTTGTGGGTTTTTATGAAGGATGCATTGTATACGCGTGATTTGTTAAATCACTCACTGATGATGGAACTCAATCTCCAGTCCCTCTCTCCACCCTGGAGGTAGGGGCAAGGACCGAAAGTTCCAAACTTATAATCACACTGTGGGTGCTACTGGCACCCAGCCCCCATTGTTAGGTTCAGGAAATTCCAAGAATTTTAGGAGCACTGTGCCATAAATGGGGATAAAGATTCTTAATATAAATCATAACATCACAGTCTCTAAGTATAGTGAATTTGCTTTATGTGTCTTATATGCCTGTGATGTAAATAATTTATGGAAATGTTGAATATAACAAGACCAAGATGAGAGAATCCTGTGTATGCACTATGGGCATCATCTTGGTTGACTGATTGGTTCATACCTCCATTCATTCATTCATTCATTCATTCATTCATTCAACTGCTATTCATTAAGCACTAATTGCATGCTGAAAACTGAGTCACTATTCTACATTATACGATTATGATTGTTCAGTCAACTGGGAATTCATTGGGTTGCACAATCACCTGTCTACAATTCCATATCATAGTCACATAGCTATCAATAAAGTTTGTCAAATGTCTATTCCTTTCACATTTCTGGAATTATATTTCAGGTTTCTTTTGGCCTCTGAATGACTCCTCAGTGGGGAGTCATTAATCACCAAGAAGGGATGTTTCCAAATTCCTTCCAACTAATTTCATAGCACATTTTTCCCTCAAAGTCCAGCCTCCCACTCAGTACCCAGGGGCAGAGCCTCCTAGCAGCCCTGCAGTTCCAGGAGACAGAGCCTCATTCATCTTTCCATTCACCCCATTTACCCACTCTTGGCTTTCTTTCTGGATTGTTTCTTTTCTCCTGGTGATGGATGTTCCCTCCTTTTCAATGAGTGAGCATGTCCTCCGGATTCCTTAAGTTTCTTCATTGCTCTACTGAGTAAGGAGCTAAGACTGCATTTGTGGAAGACATCAATGGAGACCACCTCCAACAAAGACAGGTGACTCAGAGGCAGTGGGTTTTCTGAGACCTACCCCTCCCACAATGCTTCTGAGGCATGGGAGGCATTCACATGTCCCCATATAATTTACATGCCCAGCATAATCCTTCTTTTTTGCCCATCAAAAGAAATTAATGTCCAGAGCAACAACCCCCAAACCAAAGACAACCTCACTTCCTATTCTAGTTTGAAAATCCATTACCTGTTCGAATGGATGAATTTTAAATAAATTGTGTCTTAAAAGAAATCGTTAAGTGACTATTTTCACATTACTCAAAATTAAAGACATGCTCTAGCAGTAAGTATCTGAGCCTTTGAAGACAATAGGATTTCAAATACTGCAAGAATTCTGAAATCTTACATTTAAAGCGTAAAATGTACTTTTTAAATAAAGTAACAGTAATGTTCAAAATATTAAGACTTGTCCTGTAGTCAAAATTTTTAAATTAAGAAACTAGAAGTATAGCATAGAGCCAGAAATTTAGAAGGTGATTGGGGCTTTTTCATAATTAGATCTTCCCAAAACTATCAGTTTGGCTAAATTTTGTCTCCTATTATCAGAATAAAATTTATTTTATAATTTATTGACTTGAGAGAAAGGAAGGGGAGAAGGGAGGGAGGGAGAAAGAAAGATTTGTTGTTCCACATATATGTGCAATCACTGGTTGATTCTTGCATGTGCCCTGACTGGGGATTGAACCCATAACCTTGGTGTGTCAGGATAATGCTCTAAATAACCGAGTTACTCAGCCAGAGCTGAAATCTCCAATTTTACGTTCAACATGGGTTTTTAATGCCTTTTGATGCCATACTCTTATTCTCTCTCCTGATGTTTTTTCTCAATACCTTCTTTAGATTTGTCATACTTTCCTTTAAAGGAAATAACACCACATAAAGTTAAGAGCTGAAATGGCAAACAAAATTGGACGATGTATATGAAAATTCTTATTAATTGTAAAGCTCTGTAAGTATAAGCCATCATCATTAGTGTTTCTCTTTGATGGTAGAGGTGGTTCCCAGGCAGGCCACTGTCATGACCCTGGGTATTATCTCTAACAATGAGCACACAGAAAGCCTCTGATAGCCAGTCTCTTCCTAATCTAATTAGCTGTTCATTTAACAACACACAGTATCCCCTTTAGGAACTGTGGGAGCCACCAAAATAGTGATTTTTGAGTTTGGCAAAAGCAACTCAAGGGGGTGATTAGCCTTTCTCTTCCAGCAAAAACAGCACTAAACCTCTTTATCAAAAGGAGAGCATGAGAATACATTTGACAGAAGCAGGCTGAGGCTTTACGATCAGGGGTGTCCAACCCATGACCCAACAGGCCGCCTATGGCCCAGGATGGCTATGAATATGGCCCAACACAAAATCATAAATTTCCTTAAGACCTTTTTTTCTCATCAGTTTTTGTTAGTGTTTGTGTATTTAACATGTGGTCCAAGACAACTCTTCTTCCAGTGTGGTCCAGAGATGCCAAAAGTTTGGACACCCAGAGGGAAACAGGTATGGCATGAAAAGTTTCAATATACCAGACTAATGAATGGGCACACAACCCAGGTAGTACTGTGGCATGAGAGAGAGTGTGCATTTTCCTCACTGGTGTGGACTGTACCTGTCCATCTTAAAGTCAAGGTCAGCATTGCTGCTTCTCTCCCATCTCTTAAACCAGTGATGTGCAACCTCAGAACTAGTGACATCTGGGGCTGGATAATTCTTAAGCATGAGGGCTGTCTTGTGTATTGGAGGATGTTTAATAGCATCGCTGGTCTCTACTAACTGGATACCTTATTTCCCAGTAAGGGTACATTTACAGGTACCAGACGTTAGGGCTTTAACATATTTTTCTGGGGGACACAATGTCCTTACTCATAACGGGTAAGGAGAGTTAGTGAGAAAGACTATCAAGTTGGGAGCCATGTAGGCCATGTCTGCAGCAGCTCAGTCTGGGCAGTTTGGAAACAAAGACTTGAGTGTTACCAGCAGAGAGGGGCCGAATATCATCATGGGAATGGGTGAGATGTCAAGAGAGATGATACAAAGGAGAAAGCCTTGTGGGTGCCACCCAATTTGGGGGTTTCTAATGAACAAACTACCCCCAAATGACGCAGAGGACATTGGAGGAGATCCAGGATAAGGCCTTGTTATGGGGAGGAGGGAATTTTGAAAGGGAGAAAGTGGTCCACAGTCAAGGCAGCCAGAAGACGAGGACTTGGCAAAGGTCACTGGAATGGAAAATTCCAATGTTCTTACCAGCATCAGTAGAAAGATTAGAACAGAACCCAGTTCAGAGGTGAGCTACTGAAGGACTGGGAAGTGAAGGAGAAGAAGGAGAATGAGAAGGAGAAGAGGAAGAAGAAGAAGAAGAAGAAGAAGAAGAAGAAGAAGAAGAAGAAGAAGAAGAAGAAGAAGAAGAGGAATCCAACTTTCTAAAGAACTTTGACAGTGAAGAGAAGGCTAGAGAAAGATGCAGGCAGATTGAGGAAGAGGGAAAGACAGTAAGGAAGAGACTCCCAAAATATTTTATGCTAAAAAAAGAAGGCGGCAGTTGAAAGAGAAATTGAAGAAGATACAAGCGAAGGTGGAAAAATGACACATTGAGATCACAGAAGGGGTGGAGGGCCAGCTGTGGGTAGGAGGGTGGAAGACTTCTTCTGAAGTGGAAATGTGGAAAGAGGAAATGGGAGGAAAAGGAGTTGATCCAAGGTTTAAGGAAGTTCATCTTACAAGAGGTGGTGGTAATATGGAGGTTAAGAAGACAACCTGTCTGGCATTGAAAAGTGTTCATTTGTTCCCTCATTTCGTCCTTGTTACAGCCCTAAGAGGGAGGTATTATTAGCCCCATTTTATGGGCAACGTAACAGAAGACGTGATCTTGGTCTTATTTAGTAAGGAGGCAGCTTGCCCCAAGTCTAGATTGCTTGGGGACCTGAGTTTTCAGGGTATCAGTGAGCCAGCAAGCCCCAGGGCATTAGAGACTGGAGGTTGAGTAAGGGTGATAAAAAGTACCCTCCTCACCGTATGTCATATCGTATTGGGGAGAAGTGGACCTCAACAGGATGGAACCACACTTAAAGCCAAAACAGAAACAAGGACCAAATGATGGGTTTTGAACTGGGTTTGATTTAAAAAAGGATAGTTCCTACGTCTTGTGTACCCAAGGCATTCATCAGGAGCCAGACAGCTGATCTACTGACAAAGTGCTTCCTAATTAATTATCACATCCCTGGAGGGAGCTCAGGTCCCTCATTAAGAGTGGTGCACCATCAGTGTGCTCCCCCTGCAAGGGCTCCTAATGAACTCATCCACCAAGCATGCCTCGGCCAACATGAACAGGGGCAGGTCTTCCAAACCTGTTAGCTATTGCAAAGGCAGCTTACTGGGATCTCAGTCATGTCTTTTTCAAGCATAAATCTGGTAGAAAGAGAGTTTTAAGACTGGTTAAAATCTCTTCATGGATTGGGGAGTGTAATTTTTAGTACAACTGAAAAATATATTTATGTACCTTTTATAATTAAAGAAAAAGGCTATTGATATGCTAGGATAGAAGGACTGTGATATGTATCAGCCCTTGAATTGCCAGGACACATTGGGGTGATTTGGCTGTCACTTTCTTCTCCCTCTATTCTAGATGTGACTTTCCTGGAACTACCTACTCAGACGAAGGACATTGAACATTCCAAACAAGCAGTCTCATACCAAGTGATCCTGATAAATACACTACAGTCTGGAAACCATCAGTTTACAGAAGAATATGATTATCCAACGTTTAGTTTGATAGAATATTTGAGATTCACTAACACATAACTTGACAGAGTATTTGAAATGTACTTTCTGACATTAGAACACCTGCTCCTGCTAGTCCAGGAAAACCCCCAGGACTTGTAGATACATAATTCAAAAGCCCTCAGATGAAAGCCTAGAGAAAACCAGTGCCTTGTTGGGTCAGCTGCTGGGCAGGCCAGGGTTGGTAATAAAATATGAAATGAAATAAGAGCTATTTCATTTGATCTGCTGATGATGCGAATTTACATTAAAAAGGACAAAACCCTCACATACTTTAAAATACATTCACATTTATTCAAATGGAATATTTTATTAAATTACCTCTTCTGTTTATTTGGTGGGATGAAAAGTAGGAGAAGTAGACTGAAGTTATTTTGGTTCTTTACTCCACTAAAATAGTCAGTGGGCTTTAAAAACTGGAACCTTTAGGACAACTTGACACAACCATCTCGGCCAGGTCAGACACCAAATATTTTAGTTTGTAGAAAAGGGAGGGAATTTCAGGGAAAAAGGGAGGGGATTATAGGAACAAGTATAAAGGACACATGGACAGAAACTAGGGAGGGTGGAAAGGGGAGGGAGGGGGGAGCACTGGGGGGTGGTATGGGATGGGAGTAAAAGACAGAAAACTGTACTGAAAAACAATTAAAATAAAAATATTAAAAAATTAATTTAAAAAACAAACAAAAAAAAAAAAGAAAAGAAAAGGCAAACCAATGAAGAGTAAATCTTGGCGATCTCACCGAAATGTATCAATGCTATTTTACATCCCTGAATCACACATGATGTCTTCATATTGGGGAATCTACAAATTCAGAGCGCCTCGGAGGAGAAGGTAAAATCCGAGGAACAATGTCTGTATAGTCTCTGATCTCAGCGATGGACACGTTGTGTCTATGACTTGAGTTGTGTTCGTCATGACTAAATGGGAAGGTGGACGATTTTGCTGGAACGTAAGTTTGTCTCCAGGCCCAAACAATGGACAGCAGGATCTTGAGAGGACTTTTAGGTGTGACTGCCTACCTGCTACAGATAATCGCTGTGAAGGTGGAGAGATGCTGGGAACTGAGACAAAAGCTGCCCTAAATTTCTCAGGCAGAGAAAACAGAATTCCCTCTTATCACGGAAAAAAAACTCTAGAAGAGAGTTTTCTTCCTTTTTTAAAAAGATTTTATTTATTAATTTTTTTAGAGAGAGGGGAAGGGAGGAAGAAAGAAAGGGAGAGAGAAATCAATTGGTTGCCTCTCACACCCCTGCAACCTGGGACCTGGCCCACAACCCAGGTAGGTACGTGCCCTGACTAGGAATCGAACTGGTGACCTTTCAGTTTGCAGAACAATGCCCGACCTACTGAGCCACACCAGTCAGGGCTCTAGAACAGGTTTTTCAACTGATCACTAATGAATATTCCTCACAGGAAACTGATTTCCATAAGCCAGCCTAAGTTCTCCAGGAAGAAGTAACACAAAACTAACTTTGAACTTATCATACTTAAATAACAGTAAATTAGAAAAAATTGCTTTCTCGCATGAACATGTTATGAGTCAAGTTTATTCAAACCCTTCTTCTGCATCTTCAACATTGTTCATCCAACCAATCAGAATGTTTGTCGTCACTGGAGCGCCACTCAGAGGTCCCTGTTTCCCAGAGCTGGTTACCTTTGCTTCCTTCTGAGCTCTTTTACACCCAGCGCTTCGGCGAGTCTGCAACAGGGGCTGAGACCTGCCCAGCAGACAAGTACCCACTCACAGGACTATAAAGTTAGATGGGCCAGGTAGTTTCAGCTTCTCCTAAGTTGTATAATGTTCACAATTGTTACATCAGCGGCATACTGTATTGCTAAAGCGAATATATATACAGGGTCCCGCAGAAGTAACGCCTGCTTGAGTGTGGGTGGTCGAGGAATAATATGGGTGTAATCATTTATAGTTTTAATTTGAACATTTCAGCTGAAATGTCATATGGTGTGCTTGAATGTGGTACTGTTATGTCACAGGATGACAGGCTTATGATTTTGTAATAAAAGATTTCATAATAAAAGGGGTATTATTTGTGCTAGACCCTGTATTTTTTCTCTTTTTTAGTTGTTGTTTAAGTACAGTTGTCTCCATTTTCCCCACCACCACTCTCCCCTACCCCAGCCATCCCCACCTCCCAGCCTTAATCCTACCCTCCTTTGGCTTTGCCCACTTTTACGATAGGATCACTACACCAGGTGAATGTCAGCTTCTACACTGACCTTGCGAGCCACTTAATACAACCCTTCGCGTATTTTTGGGACTAAGAGAATGTAAGGTTGGCAACACACCAGTATATTGTAAAACACTGTGTTCATTCTGTGCTTTCAAGCTGCAAACAGGTCACTTCCACACTCAAGTGGCATCGGAATGGCCTCGTGCGCTTTCCAAGTGGTTACTAAACGGTGGACATCGATGAAGACAGGAAGGCTTCTAATGCTGTGCCACTGGGCTCTGTGCTTGCTCTGTGCCATGGAGACAGCAAGGTCACCCAGGGCCCTGAGAAGGCAGGCCACTTATGTTCATTTTCCCACACCTAGGCGGTTAAGGTGATGTCACGGGAGCCGAGTCATCCAGAATGTCTTCACAGAAACTACAATGGGAAGAATTTTGTTCAATTCTTCCCCGATTTTCTGACCCTGCTCAAAATAAACATGATAGGCACACAGAATCCTAAAAGCAGGAGGAAAATGTTAAGACTGCCTAGCTCTTCTCTCCCTTTGCAGCCTGTAATCAGGAAAGACAGGACTAAAGATGCCGATTTCTTGACGCACAGCCAAATATGCTCTTTTTTTTTTTTCGCCTGGTGCATAGTTAGCAAAGTAAATATTCTGTTCGGATGTGGCCCAAACGCCAAATCTGCAGTGCACCCACTAGACACAGGTATTCTTCCTAAAATAGACATCATATCTTTGCAAAAACACATTCATGCATTTTACAAACTGCCTTTTAAAAGTCCAATTGTATTGGGCCAAGAAAGTGTAATAGAGAAGACAACATAAATCTTTGGAAATCGATGCTTGTTAACATCAATTTATCTTCTTAATGAAAAGCCACCGATAAGCCCTGCCATTGGATTAAGTGAGCTAATGCATGCCGTGTGCACAGGACCTAGGAACACTCAATGAAAAGTAGCTGTTATGATTAATAGGACAGACCAGAGTGGGGTTGGAAAGGCTTTTTCACAAAGGCAATAAAGCTACAGGATGGAGCTTGTCAAGTAGCCCCAGCCAGAGCACAATGAATGGATAATGTTCACCTGCTCTACCCACTCTCGGGGGCAACCTAGGATAACCAGCGATCAGCTCCCAGGTTGAGTCTCCACTCATCCTTGCCCACTGAAGAAAGTGGACCCAACTGCAAGGGAGTGATGGTGGGATGTGCTAAGAATAGATGTGTACATTTTTTTTATAAAAGGAGAAAGGAAATCGGTGCATATCTCCCTGCTTCGTTATTAGTAACAGATTGGAATTTCCCACCAATTGTATCACATGAGTGTGATACGTTCCGCAGCTGAGAGTGGGATGCTTTGGGGGAATATAAAATGCCTCTAAGCACTAAGAATGATAAAGCATTAAAAGAATCCAAGCTGTTGTTGTTATATTGCCAAAGAGGAAATGTAATACCAGAGAAAAATCAGGAAATTCTTGATTTGCGCTAATTCCTCAATTCCCAGAGCTAAGTAGGAACTTGTAGCTCTTTTAAGAAAAGTGCCTGACAAACCTATGGATTGGTATATAAAGGATAAGTTGAATATAGCATTCTGATAGAAAATGAAACTCAAGTGTATTCAGAAAATTCAAACATGTTTATTTCTAATTGGCCATCCTGAGAATTAGCTCTTTTAAAATGTCGAAAATCTTGTTTTGAGCCATTTGCTGTGTAACCTTTTCTGCTGCTTTGTCAGTGTCATGGGTGGAAGTGGGAGGTAATTTGTCATGTTCACACCAAATAGTTGATCAGTCCATATGTTAATTATCCAGCATATTTACTCTTTTTTTAGAAAGTAATTTGATTATTTTCACTAATTACTGCCAAACTTGGTGGGAGATTCAAAAGAAACGAGATATGAATCTCAAGCCTGTTAACCCCATACTTGTTTCAATATATTCAATGGGGGGAAGGCCAATGGATTACACAGTTTAGTTCTCCCATGATCACTTTTATCCTTGTAAATAAGAAGCAATTAGTACATTTGCTGTAACGCATCCCAGATCGGCTGCCCTAACCGTTTTCTAAAACCTCTGCCTAAAGTGTTAACTGTTGAACATTCGGCCAGAACACTTCCATTCCCTTCTCTTTGCCCTGCTCTTCCTCACTGATCAGAAATCTGGATCTCGTCATTTCTGGATTAAAAACATATTAAGGGTCACAGTCAGAAATACACAGAAGGTGACAAAGGCTGATTCTTTCCTTCTTAAATACCTGTAATTGACTGCTAGCAACAGCTAAGACAAGTTATAAATATTTTAAATCTTAATAACTTAGTCGTCTACTTGACACATGTTTATCAAGTGCCAGCCATGTGGCAGGGATGGTGCCAGGCACTGTGGATCTAAAAAGACACTGGATTCCTGACTGGTGTGGCTCAGTTGCTTGGGTATTGTCCTGCAAAATGAAAGGTCGCTGGTTTGATTCCTGGTCAGGGCACATGCCTGGGTTGTGGGTTTGGTCCCCCGTTGGGGCAAAGGGCAGCTGATCGATGTCTCTCTCTCACATCTATCTTTCTCTCCCTCTTTCTCCCTACCTTCCCCTCTCTCTAAAAAATAAATAACTATTTAAAAAATAAAATAAAAAAAGAGGGTGGAGATGGCTTCTCATTCGAGGAGCTAAGGTGCTTTTAGGAGCAGAGGGACACCAACACTCGCTTCTGATTCAGCAAATCTTTACCTGTCCACTTGTGTGGGGGGCACTGTCATGGCGGCTCTTAAATGCTGGGCTTATGCCGCCGCTTGAAGTTAAACAAACGAACAAACAAAATGTGATAAGCCATTGCTTTGGACAAGCCTTGGGCTTACAACCAGTAGCAGTTGGCACTTCAAGTCACTAAAATAGATCGCTTCTTCACTATGACCTGATCCTTGACCCGCTCTGATT
Organism: Carollia perspicillata; assembly: GCA_004027735.1. NCBI lineage: Eukaryota > Metazoa > Chordata > Mammalia > Chiroptera > Phyllostomidae > Carollia > Carollia perspicillata. The sequence goes on from PVKM010008732.1 coordinate 25,378, forward strand.
TCAATGAGAAAAATAGACTAATGGTAGCTGCTTACAACCTGTGATTTTTAATGCTAAAGTGAGCTTGCCATGTTAACCAACAGAACCCAGAACTTCATTTAAAGTAGAAACAAATCCACACAGTCTCAGTCAGTACCTGCGTGCATCCAGGTGCTTGTTTGTCAAGGTGAATGAACCAGCTCTAACCCTGGTTTCTACCCCATGAACTTCTGTGGGTGTAAATAACTTTCATTTCTACAGTGCAAGATCAATCATGTTTTAACTTTTCTAAATTTATCCAAATGAGAAACAAAGATGCAATGTTTAATTTTTCTTTAAAAAAAGCATTAGAGACCATTTAAAAAACATTAGAGACCAAAAAAAAAACATTAGAGACCATTGCAATACAGATATCCTGCATCTTTCTTTCACACCTGAAGCATACAGTCCGGCCCCTGTGTCTGTAGGCTTTGCATCCCTGGGTGTTGTATCAGCAGACTCTACCAACTGCAGATCAAATAAATTTGGGGAAAACAAATCTCAGAAACTTCCCAAAAGCAAAACTTGAATTTGCCATGTGCCAAGTACCATACTGAATCCATGGGGATGAAGCAATGTGTAGGCATACCCCGCGGTGCCCTATACTCAAATACAGCCTGCCCTCAGGGCACTGTTCCAGGACCCTGCCCCCATCCCAGATCACCAGAGGCTCTGGTGAAATGGCAGAGCATTTCCCCTCTTATGAAATGGCATAGTATTTTTATATAACCTATGACTCACACCCTCGTGTTACCTTAAATCATCTCCAGGTGACTTATAATACCTAATGCAATGTAGATGCTATGTAAAGAATTGTTATACCGTATTGTTTAGGGACCAGCTTCCTGGAATTTTTTCCCCGTAAATATTTTCGATCCATGGTTGGTTGAATCCCAACATGTGGAGTCTATGGATACAGAGGGCCAAACTGTATGGATTCTATGCAAAAACTATGCTATCTCATGTAGGAGACTTGATCACCCTCAGATTTTGGCATCCATGAAGAGGGTCCTGGAACCGAACATCCAAGGACACCGAGGGACTATTGCACCATCATTATTCATAGCCACTCAACACAAACCTAGAATTCAATTAACATTCATTTTATAGCTTCATACAGTGGTATAAAATTCAATTTCATGAACTCTACAGAATACACTACAACTACACATGACAAATATACAAATTGCCTCCAATGAGTCATGTGAAATTTCAATTTGGAAGTACTTTTGCAGGTCTTAATGGCTGTTTGGTAATATATGCATTATTCTCCAGTTATAAAATTCACACATTTAAAAAACTAACTGAGCTAAAATGTGCCCATAAGGAATTAAATCAATGCTCTTCCCTGCATAAAAATCAGCCAGTCAGAGCAGGAAGGAAAACATGTTTTTCCTATGGTTGAATGTAGGATTCCACATCCAATATTGTCATCTCATTGTACAGAAATCCTGGCTAAGTTTGTCACATAAAAATTCAAGCTTAGCACATAAAAATTTAGCTACCCATCTAGTTATCCAAGGCAATCGAATAAGCTGAGGATTTGAGAAAAATAAACACAACCCAAATTGTATTAAATTGTGATAAAACGGGGCTTTGAAAGCACCAGTGTCTACAAAACCATTCAGTCACGGCCTTGGCACAATCAAGTCTTTGCTGCCATTTCTAAACACCAATTTCTTTTTTCTTGGCTACGCCTTGTCTAGGAGGAAGGCCCCCACCTGCACCCTGGGACCCTGCATAATTTCCCACCCTGATACATTTCATAATTTTAAGCAGACAGCCTTCCTGGGAAGGGGGCGGTCTGAGTTCCCCATAGAACATGGCTGTCTAGCACAGATGACCAGAGGAGGGGCTTGGGGGGAGGGCAGAGCAAACCCATGAGAACCCACTCAGCTCTGGGCAGCCCACAGACCCCAGGGGCTTCACGGGTGACTGGGAGTTGTCGCCCTATTCATCCCCTTTCTCCCTGCACAATAGGGGAGCCCTGAGCCTGCAGAAAGCCGCCTTCTCTCTTTATCATCATTCATATCTCAGCTATGACAGGCCGAAAAAAAGACTCAGAGGGGAAATGTGCCTCAAATTAGCATATTTCTCCCCTTCACACAATGGAGGCTTTTGAGCTTGAGCTTTTTAAAAGCAGGGGAGAGAGAGGAGGAGGGGATAGCAAGCTTGCTCTTAGCAACAGTGTCTGAATGTAATGATTTGCCTCCCTCAAAGCGGCTTGTGTTGTTCAATTTTCTTAAAGCAAGCCTCCTCTCGAATGGCCTGAACACTTATTAGAAAATATTTATTGGGTTACTGTGTAATAAACACCCTCCCCCTTGTCATTAAATTGCAATTAAACTCTTTGATTAAAAAAAATAATTACAGACCCTAAACTCTTTGTCCAATGCAGCGATGGAGTGGGACAGCTCCCTTTCTCCTGGAGAAATTGACAAAATGAAGAAATCCAGTTATTGTAACTACTTATTGAGGGAAGTACTCGAGGGGACTCCCTTGCCATATTTATTTATCCACTTCCAATCTCCAGTAATACAAATGGAAAAAAAAAGTCAAAAGGCAACACGCACGCTTAAATCACCAAGACTGACTATGAGGCGCAAGCCATCACTTCAACACCTTTCCACAGAGGCTGTCCCCATCACCATTGTCTTTGCTAAAGGCGAGTCCTAACACCGCATTTTAGTCTGGCGAATCAGACTAAAACGTTTGGAAGGTCATAAAAACATCAATCTAGTAAATCTGTAAGAGGTCAGCCAAAGAAATCATTTGTGTTCCATGCCACTAAATATTCTCCAAAAGACTGAATCTCAATTCGAGGGGGAGAAATTAAGATTCCTGTGGCTCAGGATGAATTCTCTCAGAGGGTTCTGCCCTTCAGCAATAACTCAGGACTGCCATGGGTACTTCATATGACACCTTCTTTACGAAAGCTCCAGTGTCTTAATCTTACCCCAGGCACATTGGTGTTCAAAGCCCCCAGGAAAGACCCGGGAGATTCAGAGTGAGCTCTCCTGAGGGCCCTGGTGGAGCCAGGAGCCTGCTCAGTTACACTGGGCTCTGGAAAGCGGCCCACAGAGGGAAGAAGACAGCTGGAAATGACGTCGGGGCCATATGCTTTGCCTCCCAACCACACTCCCACGGAGTTTGTCTCCTGCCTTTATTAGATGCCTAGACACGGCGCCCTCCACCAAGCCCGGGTCCCCTTGACAGAGACCAAAGTTTGTTTTGTATGTTTGATGGAGTCTACAGTCACTGATCCCGTCTCTCTCTCTCTCTCTCTCTCTCTCCCCCTCTCCCTCTCCCTCTCCCTCTCTCCTTCCTCTTTTTGCCCCAAACCCTCAGGTCTGACCTCCATCTTGCTTTCTCATCTACAGGTCACGCAATAGCACCTTTTCCCCGTTGGCTCACTGGCCTAGATGGTTTCTCAATTTAGGCCTCTCTGCTCAGTTTAGGTCTTCTAGAGATTAAAGGTGAACTTAAAAAAACGATGTTAAAACGATAGTTTAATTCTCTCCCATTTGATCTGTGGATCCAATGCAACCAAGGGAAAATCCTGGCAAGCCTTTTGTAGCTATCAACAAGCTGACTCTAAAGTTCTTACGGAAAAGAACTAGAACAGCTAAAATCATTCTGAAAAAGAACAAAGAGGACTCATATTACCCGATTTCAAGATACTATAAAGCTGCATCAATCAAGGCTGTGTGGCTACAACAAAACACAAACATATAGATCAATGGAACAGAATAGAGAGCCCAGAAATAGACCCACACAAATAGACTCAACTGACTTTTGGCAAAGCTAGTTTGATGGGTAAATGATGCTCTTTTCAACAAATGGTGTTGGAACAATTGTATGTTCACATGCAAAACATGAATTTAGACACATGCATCACACAAAAATTAACTCAAAATGGATCATGTGTAAAGAGCGAAACTATAAAACTACTAGAGAAAAATATACCAAAAAATCTGCATGATCTTGAGTTTGGTGATGGGTGTTTAGATACTAAACCAAAAGCATGATCCACGAATGAGAAAAATTGCCAAGGTAGACCTTATCAAAGTAATAGCTTAAGAGAACATCAGATATGTGGCTTAAAAGTTTTGAAAGATATCTACTTCATCTAGCTCATACAT
>PVKM010008733.1:0-38292 GCA_004027735.1 Carollia perspicillata
AAGATCAAAAATATGAACAGTAAAATGACAACTCACAACTATTAACAACCAAACCTAAAAAATAAAACACAAATTAAGCAAACAACTAAAACAGGAACAGAATCACAGAAATGGAGATCACATGGATTCTTATCAGCAGGGAAGGGGTGGGGGGGAATGGGGGAAAGGGAACAGGGAACAAGTAGCATAAATGGTAGGCAGAAAATAGACAAAGGGAGGTTAAGAATAGCATAGAAAATGTGGACGCCAAAGAACTTATATGGACGACCCATGGACATAAACTAAGGGGTGGGAGGAATACAGGTGGGAGGGGTGTGCAGGGTGGAGGGGAGAAAGTGGGACAACTGTAATGGCATAATCAATAAACTATTATTTAAAAAATAAAAATAATGCAATTAACAAAGTAATTCACTTTCCTATAACAACATTTTAAGATAACAACTAGAATTACAAATGAAAGTATATCAGAACTTCATAGACTCATAGATATTTTTATGTAATTTCTAGAACATCCACTTTAATATTAAACACATGTACACAAACAGAGCATAACTATTATTTCTTTATTTGACAAAGCTCCGCATGTACTTTTGTATATCAAATAAGCCTAATTAGTTCAAAATTTCTTCTTCATAAGGAGAAAGAACAAACCTCCATGGCATTACAGAGACCCATTAGAATGACCCAAAACCAATTTTAGGTCAAGAAAAGGTCTCTTAAAATTTAAACCCTGGGAAGGTTGTCAAACATATTTGATTAAAAGATTATAGAGCATTATGAAACAATATTAAATTACTTACTAAAAGTGACAATAAAGGTGTCAAACATAAATATAAGCTAGCAAAACTTTAGTTCTTAGGATAAAGAATATGGGTTTTTATAAATAATCAAGTACCTGATTACCACAATATAACACATAACTATTTTTTAAATACAGAATCTTTGCTTTCCAAGAAAATACAGGAAAAACTTTTCCCTTTTTACAGACTGAAACAGAACCAAGCACATTCTGTACTAATTTTACTTTTAATATTTAGATTCATTTATTTAATTAAATTCATTATTCAGCTTAACTATATAATTTCCTCTCAAGATCTTTTTACACACCTTCAACTTGTAGACTCTGTGTGATGTACACAATCTTTCTGCAATTTACACAGTCCCCTTTAGTTTGCTTCTTAACTCATTCAGAAATAACTAATGTTAGAACAAACTGTTTTCTTCTTTTTCTCCAACCAAGTGTTTTCAATACTTCATAGCTTCTATTACCAAACCATATATTTTCTTTCCAACTTAATTAGAATTCTTAATTCTTAGAAACTTTGATTTTTGGTGGCAACTAAAAGTAATTAACATTCTTTGGATTGACACTTTTATGAATATATTTCATAACATTTAGAAACAGATTTTTTCTACATTGGCAAAAACATTTTCAAGATACATACTTCAAATAAAGCACAAGATATATTCACTAACTATCTCCATTTTCTAGCTTCCCTGAAATAAGAAGCCAAAGTAGGCAAGCTCAGACCAATTAATATTCTAGTATCCTATTATTTCAAAATATCTTAATAACTTGTAATAGATATTTAATAATTTTCTAGATATTTAATAATTTGCTCCTTTCTTAGATTTTATTTATTTACTACTTTTTAGAGAGAGAGGAAGGGAGGAAGAAAGAGAAGGAGGGAAACATCAATGTGTGGTTGCAGTTGCCTCTCACGCGCCCCTATTGGGGACCTGGTCCACAATCCAGGCATGTGCCCTGACTGGGAATCGAACCAGTGAACATTTGGTTTGCAGGCCCACAATCAATCCACTGAGCTACACCAGCCAGGATATTTAACAATTTTCATCATTCAACCCATCAAAACTCCAAAGTTCCAAGTCATCAAAGACTTTGGAAAAATCATATTTAGGTTTATATATAAAAATTACTGGAAAACTTTATCAAAAACCCTTTATTTTAGTTACATCTATTTATTAGTCCTTAACAACTCTATAAGAGTTTAAAGTTATTACATAAACCTTTTTTGACAAATTTGTAAGAGATAAGTTATTCGTGCAAACCTAGGCAGTATAAACATGTATTTTATGTTAATAATTTTAAAAAACATCAATTATACTTAAGCCAGCTTTAATATCAAATATTTTTCCATATAATTCTGGAAAAAGTGTGATAAATTTGGACTTATTTTTGTTTTTGACAACTTTAAGGGAGCAGGAAGAGAGGTGGGGAGATACCATGCTTGACTGGCTTTAGCCACTTTTTAAAAAGTGCCATTATTTTTTTCACATTGACCTGGGGCATTTGCCCTCCCTCCTCCACAGACTGCACAGCATCTGGCATTAATTCACCTACTGTTCCCAGGACTGCAGTGGCTCCTGCACCTCCAGGAGGAGGACTTAGAGTGTTTAAAAGACTTATCTCATCTCTTCATTTTTTCTTTCTCAGTTTTACAATTCTGGAGGGGAGTGAGATATTTTTCACCCTCTTTGAACCATCAATTTAAATCCTTTCTGAGTAGAATCCTTGAGATATAACAACATGAAAGCTTGCACATGAGAAATCTTATTCTGCTCTGGCTGGTGTAGCTCAGTGGATTGAGTGCAGGTCTGCAAACTAAAGGGTTTCCAGTTCAATTCCCAGTCAGGGCACACTCCTGGGTTGTAGGCCAGGTCCGCAGTAGGGGGCACAGGAGAGGCAACCACACACTGATCACACACTGATGTTTCTCTCCCTCTCTTCCCCTCATTTAAAAAAAGAAATCTTACTACCAACTGTTGGCAAAACAATTCCAATGCAATACAAAATGATCAGTCGGTTAAAATGTGACCTAATGGGGTCTCTGATGGAATCAAGACCAAGCTGCCCATTTCAAAACAGAAATAAAAACAACATTAAAGGAAAGACAAACCTCATACAAATAAGTATTCTCAAGCTAAATTCTCTAAAAGGAGGGGCAGAGACATTAGCATGAATGACCCTCACAAGCTCCCTTCACAAGCTCTAAATGGCACAAAGTCCAAACGGCAAAGACAGGATTCCCCCTGTGTATACAAAACAACCAAGACCAAACCAAGTCCTTAAAAGACAAGAAAGCAAGCAAAGAACAACTGTAACCAGTTTCATTTCAGACAGATGACAGATCTTAGAGAGCTCCCAAACAGAACAGACCGATGAGGGATCAAAAACAGAACAAATATTAAAAACCTAGAAATCTATAAACCAAAAAGTGTGCTCCAAATCCCACACTGGAGGAACAAATCCCACACTGGAGGAACTGGGACTTATTTACTGAGCAGGGGCTACCTCCATGAGGCACCCATTGATTCCTACAGAATCCCAGATGGTTCAAAGAATCCAAGTGGTCACGCTGGGGCTCCTGGCATAGCACACCAGAGACTTACCCAGTTTGGAGTCAACTGACTCCCCAGAGACCCATTTCCTTTTACGAGCAAGTTGTTTAAAGGTAGCCTGAGAGGGAGAGCAAGGAGAGTCCCCAAAATAAAGAACTCTTGGCACCTGTTGGGAAATTCCTGCAATCCCTGCCACGGGGTCAGCCTGCCACAAGCAGCTGGAACTCCAGACCAGGCACTCCAGGCCTTAACAAACTCCATGTTCTCCTGCCTGGTTTGCCAAAACTCGTAACTGAATGCAGGTCCAGATGCCTGCTGCTTTTGGCTGCCTGCTGCAATGAAAGCCAAACTCATGAGACAGGTGCTGGTAAAAAAGGAAATAGGTTTTTGTCAGGTGCCAGCAACCTGGAAGATGGGGGACTCTTGTCTCAAAGCCTATCTCAATATCTCAATGCAGGAAGGGGTTTTTATAAGGAGAGAGAACAAGGAGAATAAAGAGGTCAGGGTAGAAGCTGTGGACATGCTGGCAGTGTTCATGGTGGTCCTAATATGGACAGTGAAGGTCAGCATCCTGGAACCGGTCAGCACTAGCCAAATTGCTACAGGTGGGTGATCTGCATCACCTGAAGGTACGGGCAAGGCTGTGTCTTGTACAGGCAGGAACTGGAATCAATAGTGCTTACAATATGCTTACAAAGAACTCATTATGTGAGTCATTTTCATCAGTTTGTTAGTACATCTTACTCTAACTATCTCATGATAAGTCAGAGTAGTATAAAGATTTTATTCCCTGTTACATAATGAGCAATTCTCAGAAAAGTCCCTAACAAAATTAAATGTGTCTTCCCTCAATTTACCCAGCAGGTTCTATTTCTAGAAAAAATCACTCATTACATATTAAATCCATGTGACTCAAATAATTATGAACTAGCTTCACCTACTCTAATAGGACATTCGAATATCATGTAAGATGAAGGACAATTCATTATGCCTTTCAGGATTTCTTGAATCTCTGGCTGCCTACTAAATACCAGTAGTAAACATCTGCTAAAGGTACTACCATCCCCATTGAGAACCACTGGTTTATAATTTGGGACACATTAAGGAGACAATAAAGGAAGACAACATAGTAGAGAAGAAAAAACAAGTAGACTCCTAGAAAAATATAAAGTTTTACAAGAAAAGGGGTGCAATCAAGTGCATTGTGAGGTTTTGCAGTGAAAAACAGTCCTGATAATATAAACTCCATTAGTTTTCAATTTCTAGAATTAACTATCAACAGAGTTCAGAGATCTTAATAATTCTTATAGAACATAAACTAAATTAGCAACCTTGGGAGGGACAATTCAGAGTCACAAGATAATTCTCTCCTGTCCCACACACCAGAACTTATGGCCACCTATAGCTGCAGGAGAAGCTAGGAGTAGAAATGTAGCAATGAAGGAGGGGAAATAAATATCAAGTAATTAACACTAACAACAGGAAGAGTACAGCCATAAGGTTCATAGAGAAAAGATCAGGAAATAAAGACAAATAATTTTACTTAAATTACAAAGCTAGTTGTAGATAGGATATGTATATAACAGACCTCTTATAACAGCTAAAATCCAATCTTTTAAGTAAAAAAGTTAGCCTTAACATGATAAAAGTTCATTTCTCTCACTTAGAAATCTGAGCTTGTACGGCAGCCCTCCTCTGCAAAGCTATCAGTGTTCTAGGCTCCCTGATATGGGTTGCTTTGCTATCCTCAATAAGTAGCAACCACCTCCTAATCTGAATGGCTGCTTTAACTATTGCCACACTGACACTAATATGGCAGCCAGTGGGAAAGGTGGGGGGAGAGAGAATGTGTTCCTCCTCCTTCAGGAAATGGCCCATAGGATTTGTCCACATCACTTCCATTCATACTCTACAAACTTGAACTTAGTCTTTCAGCTATATCTAGCTGCAAGAGAAGCTGGAATGGATTATCAGACCCTGATTGTTCCCAGGCAGCAACAATTTGTAACAATTTAAAGCAACAATCTGTAAGCAGCATACATGCTCTTATTCTGGCAAGGCTCATTTTCTGCCCTCCAGGAAATTTCAGTAGCCTATGGCCTGTCCTCCTGAATTCTGTAAAAACAAAAATATTGCCTGTATAAGTCCTCATAAAGACTGATGATCTCACAGGACCTGGTCCTGTTCTCATGTGGGAGGTATAAAGTTGGCATCCCTCAAGGCAGTGTTGTTGATCCACATTCTCTGTGGACAATCACGCTCAGTCCCATGGTTAACAAAAAAAGGAGGGCATGATGAGAAATGTAGTCTTCAGCCAGGACATGTGCTCAACCAAAAAGCCTACTGCTTGTAAGAAGGGGAAAATATATTGAAGTCAACTAACAAACAAATAAGGTTGAATACCTGTATTCCAAGTAAAAGAAAGGGGAGCCAGTTGCTTGTGTGCATGAGGTAAATCTTCCCATCCTGCCCCTTTTATAGGAAGTAATGGCTAAAGTCTAAAAAGAATGAATGAGAAAAACGGAATGAGCATCTTATATCAATTTATGAAGACTTGGACAGAAGCATGTAAAACATTAATAGTTAAGAGTGAAATAGGTTCCTTCTGAGTATGTGCCAGGGAATGGAGAGGAATGGAACAGGGGACAATTGCTTTTTATTGTTAAGATCTGCAAGACTTGGATTTTTAACCACATGAATATATTTATTATTTTAATAAGGTAGATTAAATATTCTGGTATGTTATAATTGTTCATTTAATGTATCTATGAACTTAGTTAAATATCATTGAATGAATACTATCTATATTCTACATGTATATCACCTTTTAGGCAACAACTCTATTCAAAACTAAACCACTGCCACAACTTCCTAACTGGTCTAGCTTCCACTCTTGCCCATTTAGTCAGTTCTCAAGGCTGTACTACTTTGGTGCAGGGCGGGATGGGGGGGTAAGGGGGCTTAAACTCCATGTAACTGGTATCCTCTGGAGTTGGCAATTTACTGGCCCTGTCTAATCTCAGATTAAAGAGATCTTTTCAGAACCTTAATTAGGATACTCCTTGAACCTGCTTAAACCTTGTCAATAATTGCTTCCTGTCACACTTAAATTATTATCTTACCATCACCTAAAGGAAGCTAAACCTACCTCTCCAGACTCTTCATCTTCAAGTGGCTTAATCCTAGTTTCACCCCACTTTTTGATTTATGTATTCCAGCATCTGTACAAATTCTTTAAGTTTGACTATTTCATTCACAACTGAAATGAAAAACAGCCAAACTTAAGTACCTAATTTAATGTCAAAAACTTGTTACTTGGACAATACTTCATGGTCTGTGTCTCAGTTCTACCAGATATGAAATCTATGCCTATCACTAATAATGTTTACTTCACTTCTATGAAATAAAAGCACAACAAATACATATTCATATACACATATACATTTATATTTATATAGTTTTTCCCCACAAAAGAGTCTACACAAAGAACAGCACCGCTGAAGCTTAATTGTTGTATGGCAAAGTCAAAATGTTAACAATTCAAGATGTTCATCAGGCATCAAAAAGGCTGAATTCAGTATGCAAAATACAGTTTAGAAATATCGACATATAAAAAAGTAGGTTAAAAATTAAAACTGAAAAAAAGCAAAGAAAAAACCCTCAGACAGACAACGGGACAGAAAGAGGAGAGCTGGGAAAGGGTAAAGGTGGGATAAATGGTTATAGAAGGATTGGGGTGGTGAGTAATACAACACACACGTGATGTATTATAGAAATGTACCTCTGAAACCTATATAACTTTATTAACCCATGTTACACCAATTAATTCAATTTTTAAAAAATGACACCAAAAATGAGTTGCTAGGGTCACCAATGTAGAAGTCACCTCTATATTTCTAAATCCAAGTAACATTTTCAATCCGCAGATTACTTAACCTCTCACTAGCACTTGACCTTGTCTTATATTCCTTTTAAATAGCTAGCTCTTCCTTTACCTTTTGTCACACAAACCATCCTAACTTACTTCTTACATATCTAGCTGTTTTCTCCATTTCCTTTGCCAGGTCAATCATCTCTCCTGTCTTTTAAATCCTGAAATTAAGGCCAAGCCATTAAAACCTTCTCTTTGCTGGAATCTTTCCTTCAGCCACATCATTCAAGCCCATGGCTTCACTACAATCAATCCACATTACAATTCCCAAATTTACCTCTTGTACCCAAATCTCTCCCCAGAGCTAAAAAAAACCCACACAAAAAAACGTCTTCTGGATCTTTACTTATTTAAAAGACCACAAATTCAAAATATCACCTATTAGATTTCAGCTTCTTGTGGCAAGATCTGTGTTGGATTAAGTTGTATATCCCCATTTCACTTATCTCAAATATTTGTAAGGAAATAAAAATAAAGGAAAAAATAAAGTCCGAAGCCTAGGATTCTAGGATGCAGTGGTCAAACTATATGGAAATTCCTATGGGATCCCATCAATTCTATTTTCATAATTGAATCACATAAACTCTATTTTTCATATTTGGTCACTCTAAAGGCCTTCCCCACTTCTGTCACTTTGGACATATTGCTCTGATATGTAAAAGCAGAGTAGCCTTAGTTGAAGCAGGGATAGGAGAACAAGAAATTGCTTTATCTCAATCTCCCTACTTACTACTGCCTGAGAATATATGCAATCCTTTAATTAAGAAATCCCAGAACTTCATGAAATATACACTACAGTTGTCTTTTTCTATTATTCAGCACTTTGTAAGCCTTTGGATACAGCAGTATTTTGAGTTTTACATATCTTCTAGAGGACCAAATTAAAATAAAATCCTCATCTCTTTAAATATGATTTGGAATATATTTTCCCAAATTTGTTGAAGTAGTAAGAATACAGGTTGACAGAAGAATTTAATTTTTTTACCACCTGATAAAAAGTATATATATATATGCAGATCCATAATAGTATTTTAAAAGGTAACAACACTGTGGACTAAATATAAAATTAAAACCCACTTTTCAGAATAATGTCCACTAAGTCATAATCCATGAAGAAAATTGGACACATGGTCTCATAAAACACATGTGCTCTGCTCAGTGAAGCAAAACAGTAAGCACAACCCTGAAGAAGCAAAGGAAGATTTATATCATGTCACTCTACCGATCCGAGACTCCAGGGTGAAAAAGCTGAATATCATACAGCAAAGACAAAAAAAAAAAAGCAAAGGAAACAGTGAACAAAATGGGAAGCAGTAAGATTAACATATTTATAATGACTAATAAAATGTTTAAAACTCTTATTAAAGACCAGGCAAAAATTGTTTCATTAAATAATTTTTCTGTATAAAAAGTAATCCTAAAATGTGTCTATTCATACATATATGTACACATATGTATGTCTAAATAGCTGTTTATACATATATAGGTGTGTGTATTTTAGATAACTATCAATGTCTCTGAAAACTCCCCTAAAGTAGTTTCAATATTAAAATTGGACAAACTAAAATCCTTGTCTAACACACACAGACCCTAGACAGATCAAAGGCTCTTCATTACTTTTCACTGATTTTAAGTACAGTATGTACTTAGCAATCTTCACACTATTAAGAACCTGGCAGCAAAATTAATAAATTACAAATACTTCTATGTTCACAAAATAAATTAAAAATACATACAATTATAGTACGATAAGTTAGCCCTTGATAGGGAAAGACACAAAAATAAGATAGAAATGATTATTATAATAATGCTAATTATATGATTTTTTATCAAAGTTTTCATTCTAAAGTCAGAATGTAATTTTTTATATAAACTTAATTATATACTACAATGAAATAGTTCTGTGACCCATACTCTGTCAACATAAAATTAGAACTCTATTACTGAAGAGGAAACAATATTTCAATACTTGAAATAAATTACCCATCTGATTAATGATGTAAATACTGGTTCGAGAAAAAAATAAAGTCTCAAATAACAGATTATTTAGCAAAAAACAAAAGTAAGTTTCATAATGTGCTAACATACAAACAGATGCCAAACTGTATCTAGATACAAACTCATAGCTTTGTATACTTTTGTTATTACAAATAGAAAAATAATCATCCTAATTAAGAAGCCAGATAAATGAAGTACTTCCTTATGTCTCCCCTTACCCAGGCAATTAGAAAAAAATGGGGGGTGGAGAATAAAATAAAAACAAATTATTAATTTATAAAGCGACAATATAACTTATAAAGGTTAATAGGTATATTTATAAAAACAAGAGTATCTGGTATATCTACTGAATTTTTTAAAGGGAAGCTAAAATCTGAAATAAGACAAAACAAAAAATATTGAGAAGACAAGTGAGAAAAGTATCCAACACTATGTTAATACATCTGGAAATCTAGAAATGGCCAATTTTCTGATATCATGCAATTATCATAGTTGAATGTGGAATAAAAAGGAAATCTAGCCCTGGCTGGTGTAGCTCAGTGGATTGAGTATGGGCCTGTGAACCAAAGGTCACCGATTTGATTCCCAGTCAGGGCACAACCCTGGGTTGCAGGCCACATCCCCGATAGGGGGCATGCGAGAGGCAACCACACATTGATGTTTCTCTCCCTTTCTTTCTCCCTCTCTTCCCCTGTCTAAAAATAAATAAAATCTTTAAGAAAAAAAAAGAAAGAAATCTAGTAGGCTAAAGAAAGGAAACAAAATCTAAAACAGGGTCTGTATGTAGTTAACTTCATGAGTGATTTTTTTCAAAAATCCAAGTCTACTCCTTTATGTTCTTTTTTACATAATTAAAAAATTGTTCTAGAGCACCAATAAAGTTAAAATGTTTCTCACTTAACACTATTCTTAAAACCTAACCTGTGACAATGACTGCCCCCAAATGATAAAGACCTTTCCCTTAAAAATACAGGTATAAAAATAAAAATTAAAAGTATAAGGAACTCAAAATCAAAGGTGTATAAAAACCAACTGACTACAACCAAGTAAGAATTACCCTAGAAATGCAAATATGGATTAACAGGAAACCTAGCAATCTAATATATTACAGCAGTAAAATAAAACTAGGCAATCACTTCAATTGATACAAAAAATTGGTAACATTCATTCCTTCATGTCCCTCGCTGTAGGGGACATATCGGTGAACATATTGCTGTGTGGAATATCTGAGATTTTCCTGCTTATGTTCTCCTCTAGGACTTTTATGGTACCACAACTTATATCTGTCTTTCATCCACCTTGAATTTATATTTGTGTATGGTGTAAGCTGGTAATCAAGTTTCATTGTTTTGTATGTAGCTGTCCAGACCTCCCAATACCATCTGTTGAAGAGGCTACTTTTACTCCATTTTATGCTTCTTCCCCCTTTGTTGAATATTAATTAGAGAGACTTGGGTTTATTTCTGGGCTCTCTGTTCTGTTCCACTGGTCTATGTGCCTGTTTTTATGCCAGTACCAGGCTGTTCTGATGACAGTAGCCTTGTAATAGCAGTTTGATATCAGATATTGTGATCTCTCCTACTTTGTTGTTCTTTCTCAAGATTGCTGCAGCTATTTGGGGTCATTTATGGTTCCATATATAATTTTTGAAATGTTTTTCTATGTCTGTGAAATATGCCATTGGTATTTTTAAGGATCATGTTGAATCTGTAAATTGCCTTGGATAGTATGGACATTTTGATGATGTTAATTCTTCCAATCTATGAACATGGTAGATGCTTCCATTTCTTTGTGTCTTCCTTAATTTCTTTCTTCAGTGTTGTCTAGTTTTCTGAGTACAGGCCTTTTATTTCCTTGGTTAGGTTTATTCCTAGGTACTTTATTTTCCTTGTTACTATATCAAATGGGATTTTTCCCCTGCTTTCTGTTTTTGATATTTCATTGTTGATGTACAAAAATGCCTTTGAACTTCTTAATATTGACTTTGTATGCCGCTGTTTTGCCAAATTCACTTATTATGTCAAGTAGTTTTTTCATGGAATCTATAAGATTTTCTGTGTACACTATCATGTCATCTGCAAACAATGACAGTTTTGCTTCCTCCTTTCCAATTTGGATGCCTTATTTTTTTTTCTGGTCTGATTGCTGTGGCTAGGACTTCAAATACTATGTTGAATAGACGTGGTGAAAGCAAACATCCTTGTCTTATTCCTAATCTTAGTGGGAAAACTTTTAGTTTTTGCCCATTGATTATGATGTTGGCTGTTTCTCTCTCGTATATGGCCTTTATTATATTGAGGAATGCTCCCTCTATTCCCACTTTACTCAGTGTTTTTATCATAAATGGGTGCTGTACCTTATCCAAAGCTTTTTCCGCATCTATTGACATAATCATGTGATTTTTACCTTTCCTTTTATGTGATGCATTACATTTATTGATTTGCAAATACTGTACCATCCTTGCATCCCTGAGATGAATCCCACAATCAAATATTGCAGATACTTTTTATCCCCTTAATATAATAAAAATAATTATTTAAATAGGAAAATCTATCCTAAAATACTAACCAACAATGTATTTACTGGTGGAATACCAAAAGCATTCCCTACAAAGCCTGGAGCAATACAAATGTATTGGCAACAGACACAAACACTGTTCTGGACATTCTTACAAATAAAGTGACAAGTGAAACAGAAGAGATACAGTTACAGATCAGGACCAGGCAACAGTCATCACTTTCTGCAGATGATTCAACTGCCTACCTATGGAATCTAGAAGGATCAGGTACTAATTACTAAAACAATTAGTATATAGTAATATGACCAGTTATAACATAGGATTCAAAGAATTTTGCATGTATCCATCTTATAATAGATAAAAAGTCAATAACAAAAATGATAAAATGCTTAAAAATAACCTGGATTGTAAATACAAGGTATCTATATGACGAAAACTACAAAACATCACAAAGACATAAGAGGCTTGACTGAATGAAGAGACACGCTATGTTCCTAGAAGACTGAACAGAGTAAACACAACCATTGCTTCCCACACAGGCTTAATTAAATGGACAAAAATGTAATGCATCTAATTTAGAGCATATGCATGTATGGGCACATACTGCGCACTTCACATGCATCATCTCACTCAATCGTAAGAATTCTGTGAGATCATTATCCCCATTTTACAAATGAAAAAGCTTAGTCTCAGAGATGTAAAACGCCTTGTTAACAAAATGAATGAAAACTAGAAATGAATGAGACCCAGGCTGTCTGTGCCAAGAGTGATTTCCTAGCCAATATGCATTATTTTTAAAGAGAAGGAGGAGAGAAAGATTAAAGGAATTCCTGACACAGAACTAGGAAATAACCCTATCACATATTAAAATATATAGTAAAACTAAATCAAAATTATATGGTAACAGCAAAAGAAAAATCAAACTAGATTAATGAATCAGAATAGGTAACACAGAAACAGATATACAGAGAAACATATATACACATTATACTGTACTGTTCAGGGAAAGTACAGACATTGTTAATAAAACGAGAATAGTTCACACAACATGGATGTAACTTGGCAGCCAAGGAGAGTGGACTGGAATGCACATGTGTGAACAATGATGACTTTGCTGTACTAGTCAGTGGGGGTGGCAGACCCAATGAGTGAGCATGTGTACTGAATGGCCGTCACATTCAAAATGACTGAGTAGAGCAATGAATCTACATTAGATTTTGCGTTAAGCTTGAACATTCCTCCTCAGAAACTGTTTGGATGATTCGGAAGGCTGCAGCTATGGGCAACCGGTGTAGAGTTTTTTGGTGAAACGTCAAATCACCTAGGTGACTCAGCCTCCTTACAGCCCAAATTTGGCACCCTGTGACTTTCAGCTTTTCCCAAAACTAACATCACCTTTGAAAGAGAAGAGATTTCAGAGTGTCGATGAGATCCAGGAAAATACCACACGACAGGGCAGCTGATGGCAAGTGGGAGAACTGTATGAGGTCCCAAGGTGCCTGCCTACTTTGAAGGAGACTAAGGTGTCATTGTCCTATATACAATGTTTCTTGTATCTTGTACCTTCAATAAATGTCTCTATTTTTCATATTACCTGGCTGGATACCTTCTGGACAGATCTCGTATGTTACTTAACATTAGCCCATGAGAGGACTTCTGCTTGTTCTACTCTGAACTATATTCTCAGCACATCAAACAGTGCTAAACTCTCATAATAGGGGCTCAAATATTTGACCAATGAATTAATGAAGGAAAGAATATGAACAATTTGGCCTTATAGCTCAGTAATGAGAGTAGAGTTTAATTAAAAATTAGGCTACAAGAATTGCTTGGCTCTCTGGGGTATAAAGTCAACTCCTTGTGTCAAAATTTAGTTCCAGATGGGAAATTAATTGTCCAAAAGCATAAATGAGAAATAAGTTTTTAGGATAAATGGACATATACTTAAAATCAAAATGAAAGGCAGACTATAGACATACCCTCCTCAAAGCAACACTATCCTTAGCATATTAATAAAGGGTTCATATTGATAAGTAAAACCAAAATCTCAAAAGGAAAATGGGAAAAAGATATCAGACTATACACATAAACACATTTATCTTCATAGGCGATCAAAAGGAGCGAATTAAATATTATCTCAGCTCTCAAACTGGCAAAGAGGGCCTTTAAATTGTTTATACCCTTTGCCCCGATAACATTTTCACTGTAAAATTTCATCACTAACTTGAAGGTTATAAGAATATTCAAGCCATAAAGTCTACAAAGTGATGTGATAAAGAATCAAGAAGCAAAGCAGAGCATCAATGATGCTCTACAAAGTAGAAGACTCCCAACTTCCAACCAACAACCAACAACCACCTACGAATGCAGTTTGAAGAAAATAGGTGCTTTCTTTACTATCCACCTAATGTTAGAATTTTGGAAACTGCAAAAAATACCAGAACATTCAAACATGCATCTTGTTTAAGTGGTTTTTAATTAATTAACTTAAAACAAGTAGTTGGGAATGGCTTCTAAATTTGACTTTTTGAATACCTGAAAGACATTGCACCCACTAATAATCTTGAAAGGCCTTTGTGGAATGCACTCTTCAGTTAGACATTACTCAGTGTCGACTCCAATTCAGAGATGTCACTATGTTCTCCTTCCAAGTTCATGGTGGAATGGAAAGCAACACCCAGGTTTACCCTCAGCATCCTATGTTTTCTGTTGCTAATGTAGTTATTTATGGTTTTATGAATAAATTACATAATTGTTAATGTAATTTAATCACCCCCAGCATACACCAAATTGAAGACTTCTTCTTAAAAGCCTAAATATGTACTGGCTGCCCACTGCACTGATTCTATGCAGGCTAAATTATGTTTTATTTTTTTTACTTTTCAATTATAGTTGACATTCAATATTATATTAGTTTCAGGTATACAGCATAGTAGTTAGACATTTATATAACTGATACCCACCCATAAGTCTAGTAACCATCTGACACCATACTTAGTTATTACAATAATATTGACTATAATAAGAAGTATATTCCCTATTGTGTACTTCACATCCCCATGGCCACTTTGTAACTGCCAATTTGAACTTCTTAATCCTGTCACCTTTTTCACCCAACTGCCAAAAACTTCCCCCTCAATTCTGGCAGCCATTCATTTGTTCTGTATCTAAGAGTCTGTTTTTTAGATCACACATAGGTGAAATCACATGGTATTTGTCTTTCTCTGCCTTATCTCACATAACATAACACCCCATAGGTCCATCCACATTGTTGCAAATGGTAAGATTTCATTATTTTTTACAGCCAAGTAATATTCCCTTACACACACACACACACACACACACACACAGATTCAAAAAACAGAATTTATTTACAAAAAATTGCATATTTATTCTTACATGTTAAAACTTCAGTCACCTTTAAAGTATTCTCTATTTAATGCAATACACTTATTAAAACATTTTTTCTACTGCTCACAAGTTTCTCAACTCATCGATTTTGATGACTTTTAGTGCCTCTGCCATTAATATTTATTTCATCTCTTCCACATTAGCAAGATGCTTCCCTTTGAGGACTTTTTCATACAGGGAAACATCACAAAAAAATCACTTGGGGCAAAATCAGGTGAATAAAGAGGGTGGGGGCACTGGGGCCACGCTGTTCTTGGTCAAGTATGCTCATAAATAACCAATCGTGAAATAGGCAAATGCTTTGAAAGACTCTGCCAAAAAATTTCACTGAAGCCAACTGCAGCCTCTCACAACAATGCCAGCTAGTACAGATGGGTTCCTATAACACTCACCTAGTGGGGGAAGCCTGTACTGTAAGACTATGAGGGCCTACACTCCAAAAGATAATTCCAGGGTTTTTTGGGGGGGTCCCCTCCTCATTACATTCATGTATACACACATATTTACAAACACGTACCACATCCTCTTTATCCACTCATCTACTAATGGACACAGGCTGCTTCCATATCTTTGCTATTGTAAATAACGCTGCAATGGACAAAGGGATGCAAATATCTTTTTGAATTAGTGTTCTGGATTTCTTTGGATAAATACTCAGAACTGTAATTGCTAGGTCATGACACAGTTATAAGTTTCTGAAGAACCTCCACACTTTTCCATTTTAATTTTATTCTTATATATGGTGTGAGAAAGTGGTCTAGTTTCATTTTTCTGCATATATCTGTCCAGTTTCCCCAATCCCATTTATTGAAGAGACTGAGTTTACCCCAATGTATGATTTCCTCCTTTTTCATAGATTAACCAACCACATAGGTATGGGTATTTTTTCTGGGCTGTCTGTTCTGCTCTATTGATCTCTATGTCTATTTTTATGCCAGTACCATGCTGTTTTGATTATTACAGCCTTATAGTATATTTTGATAACAGGTAGCATGATACCTCCTACCCTGTTCTTTTTCAAGACCACTGTGGCTATTTGGAGTCATTTTGTGGTTCCTGGAATATTAAAGATGTGCGAGGGACTTTTTGTTGTTGTTCCTTATTAAAGCATCCCTATTGCCTTTTCCTTTAATATGGAATGTAGTTTAATTATACAATAATCTTAATTATTGTTAAGTATTTTCATCTTGCCTAGGTGAAAATAAGCTATTTCCCAGTAGTTCCCTCTAAAACAATGGTTCTCAAACTTGGCTGTGCACAGCATCCCCTGTGAAGCTTTAAGACTACCCAGATGAGATTGATTTGATTACTCTGGGGTACAACCCAGATAATGGATTTTTTTTGAAGTTCCCTAAGGTGTTTCTAATATGCAGCTAAGGATAAGAATCACAGGTGTTTTTCTTTTCAGAAAAGAAATCATATCCAAATCCTTAGGTAACTTAAACAGTGATCATAAAATGAAATGTTATTTAAGACAATATTTCCATAATTTTTCTGTAGCTAATTTTTTTATATAAAAGTGACTCTTTCCCTGAGCTGAGGGAATCATCTTAGCAGTCAGGAGATTTTTTTAAAAAATCAGAAAGGACTACCATATGAGGGATAAAACTGTCCACTTTACCATAGTATTAACATTCAGATGGAAGCTATAGGCAAGAGACCACTGTGAATTATTTCACCCAATACTATTTCTCCACAATGCTCTCTCTTCCTGATTAATTTTACCTACGGAGCATACCTCCCCATCACCTGCAATTTCACAGTATTATTTGTATACATTACTTGAATTTAGAATGAACAAGAAAAATTATGCAAATAAATGGGTGTGATTATATGAAAAGGTTAATAAGGCACAATTTAGTGTGATTACAGTGACAATGTACATATTGTAGAAACACAAAGAACAGGGGTATATGAAGCATATGAAAAGTTTTTAGGCACCATTTTAATCTTTTTAATTCCCTCTTCATTATTTCTAGTTTAAAAAATAGTTGGCTCCGTCTCAACATCTGACTTGAACTTAAAAACAGAAATAATGAACACAGCAACCACTAACCAGAAACCTGCAGGCTCCTGGATAACCGAAAGTATAAGCACGTTAAGTCATGCACATGTGAAAGATAGCTATAATTTGAGAACTGTAGTTTGTAAACCCACATCTGTGTGAATGACTGTACTGAATGTCTTCTGTGGAGTCATTATGTTTGTCGGATTCTCCCTACCTTCTAACTGCTATGAACTCCTTTTCTTACTTTTTCCACCAGGGTCTCAATGTTTTCCCAAGGTTCACCAAACAAACTGCCTTTGTTAAGTAATAACTGACTTGCTTTACCTTAACTGAGTTGCTTTATCTGTGTCATTGTTCTCCCTTTTCAACACTGATTCCAACTTCAACCAATGATACAGAATCACCCAAATTCATCATTACTGCTGTTAATTAACACTGTGGTGGTGCAAAAGTAATCAAAGTAAATAAGCATTAGAGACTTAAGAACTATTCAGAAATCAAGTTATTTTGCCATTTGCAGTTTCCTTCATATTCATACTATGTATGTTCACTTAGGTGGTGTGACCACCTGGTACAGGGCCTTGTCAGTGTCTGGTCCACGCTACCCCCCACCCTCATCCCCACCCCCAGACTTTCCTGTAAACTCATCAGTACTCAGTCAGATGGCTGAATTGGCATAGGCTGACAACTGTTATTCCTCAGAGTTGAAATTTTCTAGCCAAAAATCAAAGACGGACATGTTCTAGTCAACTGTGAGTTTAATGGTATTAAATTTTCTCAACTCATAGATAAACCCTTGACTAGCTTTGTGGGCCATTTTCACCAAGTGACAAACAACAACTCAGCAGCTCTTCATAGCCACTCACCAGTCCTAACAGTCAGGGGGCTCTGATCAGCAAGGCAAGACTCTTACCTCTGATTCACTGTCTTCATTGTAACAGAAGGACCCTTCAGATCCCAACTTCTGAGTTTCTAAATTCTCAAAGTTGAAAGAAGTAGCACCATGTATTTTCAGTGACAAAAATCTAAACTATTAAACCCTTTTATGAGATGTCTGACTACTTGAAAACAGAATAAAAATTTGTAATAGATTGTAATTCTGCAATTATCCTGTTACTTTCTCTGTATAACCCAACTGTATAATTTGATGCACAAGACTGGCTTGTGCATCAAATTAACAAAAATATAGTTATATTTTGCTTTTTCCTATAAGGATATGTGACCATCAAAAATTGCTCCAGCTCCCCTTAGCAAGCAGCAGGTTAAAAAAAAAAAGCATGAGGCCTTTTGAATAAGTTTGAAAAAAGCAACTACTAGGTTGTGTGGGGTCTCAACCTTAATTTAAAATTCACAAAAGTTAATCAGACAGAACTCAATGCTCTCAACATTTAGAAAAATTTCCAAGCATTCCAAATATTTTTGAACAGAACACATGCAGCAGTCTTGGGAATGCACCTGTTTGCCAACTCAATTTCTGGAGAAACAAGCATTCTACAGGTATACCTTATTTTACTGCACTCAGTATTAAAATGATGTTCTATTTCGCTTCAGATTTCTAGGTTTTGTTGTTGTTGGGTTTTGTTTTTTGTTTTTTTTTTTTTGATACACAAATTGGAGGCAAATCCCTCCACCAGCAAAAAGATTAAGATTTGTATTACTGCAGTGGTCTGAAAGGGAATCTGCAATATCTCTGAATTCCATTACAGGTTTATCCTGTAATTGAATAGGAGTCGAGAGATTTGCCCTATTTGAAGAAGCAAGAGTGAGTTTGTTTCATTAACAAATGCAACAAGTATGTACAGTATAAATCAGCTACTAATAAGTGACTTGTTGCAAAAGAAAACATGTTCAAGGATAAGATTCCAAACATGAACTGAATCTAAATGTCACCATACTATGTTTTTAAGACTTTAATGTACTAAATAAGTTTAAGTGAAATGAATGAAAAAAACTGAATGATATTCATACTTTTATGACCTCCTATCGCAACATATGTTAAAATTTACACTCAGTTTAAGAATAACTACTGAAATTGAAAGTCACCTGACCTAGAGTTGGGAAGAGGTAAGGAGTGACTAATGCAACTCTGCCAAAGTGACAGATGAGAAAGTATGGTGCTCACCTAGGAGTGGATGGACGGCTCACAGAAGTCCGCCAGGGGCACTCAAAACTGACTGGAGGAACGGCATCTTTGACCATGCCAATTGGTTCGGGATTAGAAAATGCTACTCTGACACATTTCTCTTCTCCAAAATGAGAGGTGTGCACAGGAGGACTCCTACATCTTTTCCAGCTCTGGCTTTCTGTGGCTCTGAATTACCTGGAGGGTTAGGTA
This sequence comes from Carollia perspicillata, assembly GCA_004027735.1. NCBI lineage: Eukaryota > Metazoa > Chordata > Mammalia > Chiroptera > Phyllostomidae > Carollia > Carollia perspicillata. The sequence goes on from PVKM010008733.1 coordinate 19,562, forward strand.
CTTGAAGGATCTATGTAATTAGCTGCCAGCTGTAGAGAATCATCCTACAAGCATGCCCAGAGAATGAATTATTCGAAACAGCTACTCAGTTTAATCCTGTTTTAAGAGGATGGGTATTTGGGGGTAGGAGGGTGTTGGTTACACTGCATTTACTCTGAACTACAGGTTTTCAAAATTCAATTCAAAAGCTCTCCAATCTCTAAGAAATGCCTCATAAGCTGAAGTTAATACTTTGGGAAACTAATACCATCTGTGCATCTAGGTATGCCTGGGGAAAATTACAATCTCTGGGTCTCCACATCTTGTCCCAAACCAAGGGGACTATTACAGACTTCTACTGAACCTTCTAGATTAACATTCTACTAAAAAAGGTTTTCTAGACCGCTTTTGTTGAAAACACCCAGTTAGGGAAATTTCAGTCATTACTTCTGTCTGCTACAGAACCTTAAACCCCTGGGGTCTTGTTTTAAAACTAAAGTTGGCACACATTGCACCTGAAACAAACTCCTTACCTCTTTATGAGGGAAAAGGAGAGAAAAACATGTGTGCTGAAGTGGTTACGCACCAATCCTTTATTTTTATCAGTAGTGCATTTCACTGGGCCAGCCCTGACCGGAATTACTAACTCCCAGCACTCCCACAAAGCTGCATCCATTCTGCAGTATTTCGATTTGATGTCCTGGTTATCAAGCAGTATAGAGAACTTGTCAATTCCACTTTGTTTCTTGTTCACCGAGAAACACTTCCGCCCCTTAGCCTGAGTGAAGACTTCCCAATTGGAAGCGTCCCGATTCTACTTGTTTCGTCTAGACACACACTCATTCAGACCCACGGCAAACTCCAGCTCCAGCTGGGCTAGGTGGACAGGATGCGCCACTGCCGCTGGAAATTAAAGTTGACGGGAGCTACGTTGCAAGCCGTCCAGAGCCCGACCCGCCCGCCCGGGGGCACCGCCGCACAGCCAGGGCTGCCGGGTCGGTCTGGGTCTCCCGTAAGCCAAGATACCGGTTCTACCAAGTCGGGGGTGAACACACGTCTCCTGCAACCCCATACGCAGCTGGCTGAAACACTGTCCTCCCCGCCAGGGCTCACTTGCCCTCAAAGACTGACAAAAATACAGCGTCCTGCGCTAAGCAGAGGGACAGTGAGGGTCCCTCGGATCTCTCTCCGGGAGAAAAGCCCGGGGAGAAACAAGTGGGAGGAGGCGCACGGTCCTGCAACCAACTCACCTTCTGTTGCCTCCGGGCCATGTCTGTGGGCTGTTTGGCATTGAAGGGGTATGCGATGCATCTCACGACGAAGACGTAGAGCTGCAGGCGGATCCTCCGATCTTGCTCCTCGTCCAACTGCCGCTCGGGCTCTTCTCGCCCCTCGCTGATCACCGAGGGGCTCGGGCTCCTGGGTCTGGCCGCGCCGCTCCCCGCGCGCCCCGGCGCGTCCCGCCGCCCTTCCCGAGCCGGCGCCGGCGGCGCTCGCTGGGAACCGCCAGCCGCCACCAGTACCTCGCGGGTCTCCTCTTCTAGCCCCTCGTCCGACTCCTCTTCGCTGGAAGAAGGGTCCAGCATGGTGCTCGGGCAGCCGCGCCGCTCGGCCCCGACCCCCAGGTGCCTCAGCCGCGGCAGCTGCGCCCGCGAGTCTGAGGGTGCTGCGCGGCTGGCAACCGCGGCCACAGAACGAAAGGGAAACTGGCCAGAGCTTTCCGGACACGTCGAGTTATATTCGGGAGTATTTCCTACCACCAGGGCCAAAGGGGCGGGCAGGCGCCTGGAGGAGGACGCGGATGGGGAGAAGGGAGCCGCTGGGATTAAATAGGCGGAGTTACCGTTGGGGGTGAGCCTGAGCGCCTCCTGAATTCATCAAGCCAGCCCCAGGGCCCGCCCACCCCGCGGTCCTTCAGGGACTGCCCGGGAGGGGCGCGCCCGAACGCAGGTGGGGAACCTGTGGCGCCAACAACAAGCAACACGTGGAATGGAATTTTGAGGAGCGGGCGCGGGGCCGCGGAGTGCGCGTGCGCGCGCTGCTGCGCTGCGGGACCCGTTGCAAGGGTGCCAGAAAGTGCAGTTTGTTTTGCAAAGGCGGGAAGCGATTGAACACGCTGGCTTTGTATTCGTCCGCCTAGGGTTGCTTGGACTGCCCGGACCTCCCGACCTCCATCCTCGTTTTTTTCGAGGGTGATTCCAGAGTAGTGGGAGTTTGGCCCCCACCATCCCTCTGGTGAAGGGAAGCCCCCAGAACCTCTCTCGGACCCTAACCTGATACCCAGAGTTGAACTCCAGCGCGGAAAGGTGGGTCCAGAGCCGTTCACCTCCAAGTAACATTGGGAAGAGACTTTGAAAAGTCTGTCACTCTCCTCTGCTGCTGTTTGAAGGTGAAGTTCAAATTATAACAGAGAAATGTACTCGGGAGAAAAAAAAAAAAGAGCAAAACGCTCGAGGCTTTTACTAAACTGTTTTTATTCTTGTAGACGCAGGAAGCAAGATAGATTTTATACTTACGAAATGGCACACTGATTCAGCTCCCGCCGTATTGTTCGATTATTTTCTGGGTTGGGATGCAGTTGACTCAAGACAGGTAGTGTAGTGTAGACATATTAAGCAAATATTTGAATGCATTCCCAGGGTCCAGCCTGTTAAGTAGTGAGACTATCCCGCTACGCAATAAGGCACACAGCACTTGGTCACTGTTGGTTCTGGCCTCAAGTGGGCGTCTGGTACCTTAAGTCTGTCTCATCTGCCAAGATTTCTCACTCCCAAGGCTGGAACCACCTGGGAGTTTCTGTGATTTTGTTTCTGATGTTTTTAATCCGGACAGAGTGGGGAGATCGGGAAAACAGTGCATTCAACACACGGTGCAATGTGCAGTGGCCAAGCTAGCAGAGAGATGATAAAGCTCACTGGAAGTATCACCAAGCAGATGAAAGTACTGGCTCTGAGCTCATCTACCCCGTAGCCAAATTGCAATTTGAGCTTTTTCAAGCCACTTTCACAGTTAGGTAAACAAGAAAGTAGCTTTCCTTCTGCACTTAGTGACATTCTCCCGGGGTAAAAAGGTAAAAGACATTTTAACTCCTTATTTACCGAGGGCGTGACTGATCTCCAACTGCCAGGGAATAGGAAATCTCAAAAACTGATGCATTAAAAACAGCATTTCACTTTTGGCAAGGTAAACAATAAATGGCAAGCTTATTCATCTACATTTAGATTCTAGTGCATATAGACATTGCACTTAATAATTTGCAAAGTTTTGTAATGTGCTTATATAATGTCACCAAAGTAACCTTTTGAGACAGGTGGTGATGATGATGATGATGATTACCATTTACATGCTTTGTACCACGTACCGCACTAGTTCCTTTACATATTGTACATACATTATTCTTTATTTTTAGTTCCATTGTGCAGGTAGGGAACCTGAGACTTAAGAGAACTACCTAATACAACAAGGGCTCGATATAGTGAGTCCGTTCTAGTTCCAAATAGTAGCTTTTTCTACGACAATTTGTTTAATTATATATTAGTATATTAAATGTATGATGTTTATTAAACTGATAACTAAACTAATTTAATTCCTAGAGACATAAAACTGCAATTGAAATATAGCAGCTTCATTGCCCTTCCTTTCTTGCCAACAAGAGGTATATTTTTCATTTTTCTTTATTAGTTAGTTAATACTACTTGGTGTGATGGCTTGTTACTCTCTTCCTATTAAAAATGGTTATCAAAAGGGTCACTGGTTCAATTCCCAGTCAGGGCACATGCCTGGGTTGTGGGCCAGGTCCCCAGTTGGGGGCCATGTGAGAGGCAACCACAGACTGATGTTTTTCTCCCCCTCTTTCTCTCTGCCTTCCCCCCTCTCTAAAAAAACAAATTAAAAACCTTTAAAAAAGTAAAAAAAAAATGGTTATTAAATTAAAAATCCCCAAGCCTTGGGGATCCCACTGAAAAACATCTAATAATTTTTAGAATAAGATATACAGAGTTTTCTCTATGAAGATGAAAATGGTTTAAGGAGCATAAATTAAAGAAACATCCAGAAGACAACAAAGAGAATATTTAAAGATTTCATTAATTAAACACACATTGTTTAAGAAACTAACATATGTTATAACTATGCTAGGTATATTTACAAGAACAAGATACAGTCTCTGACCTTAATACATTTACAGGTTAAAGAAAGACAAATGAGGAAAACATTTATTTCAAAAAACAGGAAATAAATATTGATATTACAATCGGATGATTGTTGTAATAAACCAGGAGATAACTGTAGCATAGAGAAAAAATTGCTTCATTAAGAAGACAGTAAGGAAAGACTTCCAGGATGGTTGACATATATCTTGAAGAATGACCCAGAACCTTGTGGGGTAAGGGCACTTTAGACAGGAGGAAGTGCATTTGCAAAGTCATGAAATTACTCGCCTCATTGTACAACTGCAAGTAAATTGTTATTGCTGAAGTGAAGGATACATATGAAGATGTGGGAGATGAGACTGGAAAACAAGCAGAGGTAAATTCAGCATTGAGCAGGTTAGTGGGCAGGCATCTATGGCCTCGTAAGCCATGCTTTGGAGTTCAAACCATATCCTGGAGAAAATGGGGATACACATAAAGATTTAAAAGTAACTAATACAAAGTGTGATCTGTAACTCTTAAGAGTCAATCTATAGCAATGCAAGGAAAGTGAAAGAGGCAAGATAGCAAGAGATTACTAAGGAAATCTGTGAGAAAAACAGTGGGAAACAAGGGGAGAAGGCAATCTTAGGAGATAAACAAAGGACTCAGTAGGATATATATGAGAAGCTGAGGAAGATACGCAATAACTTGACTATTAATAGATAAAATAGGGCTTCTAGAAGATAACTAAGTTTCGAGAAACACCAAGTTTTTAGGAGTTTATCAGAGAGATCCTAATCTCTGTTGGAAATACAAGTATGTTACTCAAATCTGGAGAAGGGGATCATGGGCGTATTGATGGTAGTGAAGCTACAGGTATAGATGATAATAAGGTCCAAAGAGCCTGTATTCAGAGAGAGAAGAAGGTGAATGATGGGTCTCTAGGGAACCCTCTTTGTCTCTCTTCCAACTAAGGGATGGATAGAACAAAAGGAACCTGAAAAGAAAACCAGATCATTACAAATTAATTATGCCTCAGTAATTTCTAATTAACATTTTCAATTTTGCACATACCCTACTGTTCTTGCCAGATTTCTACAAGCAATATTAACTTTTCAGGTAATTATAACATTGGTTGATTCTCTGGGATAATTGAATAAATGATGCTCAACATTAGATTGTGATTAGTTTGTACCATTTCATAAATGCATGAAACACACTGGAATTTAGTCAATGATTCATTGTTACGTTTGTGAAGGTGAGCATAAAAACAAATTGAAGTTATACTGCTTTTTAATGAAAGACCTCTAATGCTAAAAAAAAAGGTGGATGCACAGTAATAAAATAGAATATAAATGTGTTTTAATAATGATACCTAAGAAAACAGGCTTGTGACCTGAATAGCTATAGGTGGTCTGTTTTCTGGTTGAGAATTGATTTGTGCATTTGACCTGAAAGGAAGGTATTAACTCTTTCAAGTCACAGATAAAATTATTAATTCATTGAACAAACATTGTTTGAGCACTCACTCTAGGCTACAGAGTATTCTGAGTAGATAAAAACAGTAAAAGTTAGTACTTGAAGGGATGCATATGAAACAGGAGCAAAATAAAAAATTATGGTAATATATGCTCTTGTGTAAATAGAGAAAAAATTCACAGAATACTCCTAAAGTGTTTTGGAAATGGGCAGTGTATTATCTTTTGCAGTATAGTTACAGCTAAAATTATATTATAACAGAGAAAAGTCTTTTCCAGTCAAATGGAAAGGCTAGTTTTGCATATATGTACCAGAAAATTGTCAGCTCACAAACCCAGCTAATAAGAGGAGTATGCATTTACAAAACATAAAAACAACAAATTTTTTAAACTTTAAGATGAGTAGTTTTATCTTACAAGGCAATAATCCTCCTGGCAACCACATTTAAATCCCTTTCTTCCCTTCATTCAGCTTTTTCTTTTTCTCCCCTCCAGTTATAATTTCAGTGCTAGCAGAGAACTGTTGTGGGACTCCACTTTTTACTGATGATGGGTAAAAATATATGCAGATGATCAACACAAATTGACCAACTAATGAGTAGTCCACACTGATGTACAAACACACAATACAGTCCAAGGATTGTAGTGAAGATTAAAGGAAATAAGGCATGCAAGGTGTGAAAGACTATCTGCTTAGAGTAAATTCTCAATAAATACCAAGCATTTTACTGTTATTTTGTACTATTTGCTTTATTATTTAGCTCACTTTTAACCATACAACTAGAGAAACAAAATTATAGATAAACTAGTAAATGGTTCTATGCATTTATTTATAGGGCTTTATGTAAATTAGAATTAGTATTTCTAAATTATTTGCCTAGAAACAACCAGACCTAAGAAACTTCCAAATATAGGTTAAGGTATTTTAGAAAGATCTCAAAGATTTCATAATTTTTATAAGAAGGTGATCCCACAATGAGAAGCTACTTTTCTTCTGTTCCTATTCCATCTGTGTGCATTTGTTAATGAGATTGATTACAGTTCTGTTCTTTAATTTTCCATTTTGTGAGAAATTTGGAGGAAGTAATAGAAATTTGAGTTGGTTGTGAAGTACAGGGAGGAAAGAAAGGTCGAAGCATATTGTGACCTATGTGCGCAAACTGTGATAAGAAAAGTCTTGCATTCATTCAAGATATATAATGTATTTTATGATTATTATGGTCTCCTACTAAAGCAGGTATTTAGCCTGGAAGAGGATGTTTGTGGTTTTAAACATTAATAGAGGAACAAACTCTGTGAACTTTTTGTGGGAATGGATAAAATCTAGGAATGATGGTCATAATGGATAAAGCAATAATCAGAACTTCCCTCCTTCTAGCTTTCACAGTTTTTTGACTTTTATTGCTTTGTCGTTAAAAACATTTTCTGGCAGTCAGTGAATAACATCTATTGCATGCCTATTCTATATTAAGCACCATACTAGGACATTGTAAAGAGAACACTGCACTGATTGGGTAGGAATTGAACCAATGTCTCACTTAAGAGATAAAAAATATACTGCTGTAAAAACTCTATTTCAACAATAATGCTCTAGAAAATTACACTAAATTGAAGTAGAGTTTTTATTGGACAAAATTAAAAGGGGTAGTCAAGTAACATCGAGTGGGAAAAATAATATGTCTTACCTACCTACTATTATTTTGGGCTGTAGCAATAATTAAGAAACTTGTCCTCAGAACGCGTTTACACTGTTAAAAGTTATTAAGGATTCCAAAGATGTCTTGGTTATGTGGGTTATATTTATTAGTATTTCTAAAACTTTAGAAATAACTATTTATTTAAAATAACATTTATGATATAACATAAATTATGTATTTTATGAAAAAAGCACTGTATTTTCAAAATAAAAAGTTGAGTGGAAAGAGTGACATTTTACACTGCAGATCTCTTTATTGTCTGGCATAACAGAAATTATGAGGATTCTCGTATCTGCTTCTACAGTCAATCTGTTGCAATACATCATTTTGTTTGGAATAGATGAAGAAGATCCAACCACACATATATATGTAGTTGGAAATGGAGTCTTTTTATATAATTGTAGGTATTCTTCTTTGATATTACACCAAAACTCAGTAAATGGACATTTCTTTAAGATAAGCAGCAATGTGGAATCTAAAAGCACATCAATAAACATTTTTTACGCAGTGATGCTAAAAAATCCATTAATCTATGTTACACCTTGAATGGACCTTTTACTGATGCATGGTTTTGTGATGTCATTGATTGGGCATTTGGAAAATGCTGGTTCATTGGTAATGTAGATGGTCTAAAAATTGACACTTAGCTTTATTATATAGTATTCAAAAACTACATTTGTCAATAACTACAAATCTCGTCACAAAAAGTTGTCAAGTATTGGAAAACTACCAAACTTCCAGTGACAGACACAAAATTTACAAAATTTTAATTTTTTCTTGAAAGGTTGAATTTTATCATTGGCAACAATAGTGTCAGTTTTCCTTAAGGTGACAAGCTCACTTCACTGACTTCTGAGAAAACATTTGCCAAATATCTAAGTGTGAATAATCACAATTTGTCAAGTCGTCCTCTCAAGTGAGAATGGTTTTCTATGAAGAAAGTGGCTATTCAGCCTACTGGTTCTTCTACACTTCATTATGCAGGAGTGTTTTATGCATCCTTCCCATTTCACCTCAGTACACACAGTGTGTTTGTTGATGTGTACCCAAGGATTGAGATTTAACATAACTAAAACTTTTCACTGTTTTATCAGAGATACTCTTAAAGGAAACTGGCTTTTTTTTTTCCTGTGAGTGTATACCAGTGAAGAACACAATGATGACTAGTAGATTTTAGAGCCTTGTCTTGATTGTCTTGATAAAGCTCCAGCATGAATCCACAATTGTGCACCATCTCTGCAGTGTTAACACAGTGAAAAAGACATAGCATTTTAGTATTCGTGTGGAAATAGTTCCAACATCACAGATTTCCCTGATAAGGTCTCAAGAACCCTCCTCACTTCCCCCGGGTTTGAGGACCACACTTTGCCAGTCCTTAGTCTTCAGGGTTAGTTAGGTCTCTAATTTTAGTATTGCAAGCTAACATATTATTGCTACTCAGCAAATATGCATTCTCAAATATTCTTCTCTCTGCCTGATTTAAAGATAAAGTAAGTATCACACTATGTTGAACAAATATTATCCCATGGATCTTACTACAGTTAAAGGTATAGATTGTGAAAACATTTTTATTCCTATTTTAAATGATTAGCTGTCTAAATTTTTCATAAATATTGATGTGACCTGCCCTTAAAAATCAAAGTATTGTATTAAGTTAACCCATATAACCAAGAGATCATTGGGGTCCTTAATTACTTTTAAAAGTGTAAATGGTTCCTGAGGACAAGTTTGTTAATTACTGCTACAAACCAAAGTAATAGTAAATAGTTAATGAAGAGATATGTTTATTTTTCCCACTTCATACTGTTTAACTATCCCTTACAATTTTGTCCAATAAGTTAACCAGATTTCTGTAGACTATCAATAAACAAAATAGTTTTAAAATAAAGACAACTCTTTATTTGATATCAGGAAAAAATGTAACATCTAATATAGGGTCTAAATTTAAACATCACACTATTAATATAAATCTATCAAATTTCTCTGGATTTTTTATTAAGCTATAAAATACCTAACCACACTAAGAAGTGAACGTAAAAATATGCATCCACTATGGTTAATATTTTTCAAATTTGTTATTTTTTAGTGTACACATCTAGTAATAACTTAATTTTATTAAATCAATGACAAGTTTACATTTAAAATAAAATTTAGAAATTTAGAGTCAAGAGTCTATATTACATACAAAATGGTTCCTAATAGAACATTATTAGAACCTGTACTATTCTGTGAGGATAAAACTGAAAATTATGTTGCTTGTAGTCAACATCACACTTCACTCTAAAGTAAATAATATGAAAATAAAACATAAATAAGCCAGTAAGAACCTCTTTATTTAAACTGATATTTTTATATAATTTAGTTGGGGACAGGGGAGAATGAGTTAAAACGAAGATGAATGTATATTTATGTTTGTGTGTGTGTGTAAATATACAGAGCATCTGTACAAGATGACTTTGCATTTTTGTAATGAAGCTCCTGAATTTCACTAGTCAAAATTAGGACCTAAAGAAATACATGTTAAAATAAGGAGAATACTATTTAAAATTGTAGAGCATGGGGGAGCACCAGGAAGTCCAGAAGCTCTTAAAATTATATGCAAAATATATTTTATTATTGGACACTTTTCTTAGAAGAGATTCCAAAATTTTTATCATGGAGTTCAAGACATCAACAAAGCAAAGAATCACTGACTCTATGTTTTGATTAGAGTAGAGGAATTCTATATTATATGAACTGGTTAAATCATTTAATGTCTGAGGTCTACGTATGATAACTATGGTGAATTAAATATTAAAGCTATGAACTGTATATATGTAACTATGCCTTAATAATTAATTAAGAAGTCTTGTTCATCAATTTTTATTAAATCTCCTTAAACTGCCTATGTGTTCTGCATTAAATAATAAAAAGGATTATTAGAAAGTGTTTATTCACAAATATCTGTATCAATATCTGAACAAAATAATGGACATAAATCACTTACAACAATGTTTAAATGCTAAATAAATATAAGGTAATAACTGTATTACCAGTCTACAGTATCAGCAGATAGTTAAATAAGTTTGTTATCATACCTAAATTTTTGAGCACTCTTTGGGAAGTGTGACTCATGGTTCATAAGAACGCCTACTTCTCAGTAGTTTTGTTCTAAAACATTTTTGCAAGGTGATAATTGGTGATGCCCACGTCATTCAGAGCCTGACAATATTCCGGACTCCATGTCCTGTTTCAAAAAGTTATATATTTGTGTTTTAATAACAGTTGTTTCCTTTCCTTATTATTAAAATTCTTAATTTTGAAAGGAGAAATGAATCACAAATCTCAGCTTGTGCTTTTATTTATCATGCCATCATAAACACACATGCATATACAAACACACATTTGATATATTCAACACTGCATCTTTTTTCTTGTTACATTAAAATATTCTCCTTCTACAATGATTTTTACTTAAAAAAAGCTTTTCCATTCCCAAATTCAGAAAGACTTTTACATTTCCAATACAAATATAGAAATATCCATAAGATGGTGCTGTATCTTTAATTTGGTCAGATATTCAAATGCTAAAATATATATTTTACACATGTGTTTTTAAAACTAAGTTAGAGTTCAATCTTTAGTAAGTCTTATGCTGTAGAGATGTCAATAAAGTGTAATCAGAACCTTCATAGAACTTATTTTTCATCTCACACAATTGCTAAAAGTATCTTTGACCCAGATTTAGTTGCCAATTACAAGTAAAAAAAAAAAAATAATTGAAATTCTTATTTCAACTGACATTTTTTTCTGAAAAATAGCCAGCCACTTTGCACATATTAGATGGAGCAGTTGAATTATATAAAGTATCAATTTCTACCAAGGTCAATAATAGTCTTGAAAAGTCCTTTGAAACATTCAATTTGATGGAAATTAGAAATCACATTGCATGTGAGCACTTCCTTTCAGAAGTTGAAAAACTACAGAGGAATTAACTCAACAATTTTCTATACATCGTATAATTATTTACATAGGGACAGGTAATTTATATGTGCCAATTGTACAAAAGTACTTCTTTCTCTTTAAAGATTTTATTTATTTATTTTTAGACAGAAGGGAAGGAAGAGAGAAAGAGAGGGAGACAAACATCAATTTGTGATTGCTTCTTGCATGTCCCCCATGGTCATGCCAGGGCAACACAGGCATGTATCCTGACTGGGAATCAAACCAGCGACCCTTTGGTTCGCAGACCAGTACTCAATCCACTGAGCTACACCAGCCAGGGCACAAAAGTATTTCTGATTTAGGGTGATGCAGTCAGGAAAAATAATATTTCATATTGCATGCAATTATTACTCATAAATATATTTAATAGATCCCGTATAATTTGTTACAAAATTCTTCATTTTTAAGATAAAGAATATTAACAAGAGAAATATGTTCATGAAAGAAAATATTCGGAGTCATGAAGGGCAGTAATATCTCTTTTGGCAATAATATCCAAGCCAGGAATTGGGTCCCCATCACATAACCACATGAATACCTCAAAATATTTGCTGCTATGATTTAAGGAATATTTGATTTTATAGATTGGTTTTCTAGCAATTGCTCAGAATTTTATCTCCCTATGAACGATGTCATCTTGTGAATGACACCATCATTACACCTTTAAAAGGTGCAGTATAATGCTATCGTTTTGCAGAAAACTCTGAACAGATTAGCAGTTATTATGTAGTAAAGTACTAGGTTATGTATACTAGAACTAGTATTATGAAATACTAGTAAACAGAGAATCCTAAATAGCATTACATTGCAAAATAGCAGAACCTAGTGAATAGTTATTACTAAGAAAACATACATATAGGCTAATCTTTTGTCAGCAAAATATCAAATGACATTCTAAAAAAATGTAAACCAATACTAAAAAACATATGATACCATATTTGTGAGGACAATTCTACCTTCTCCAAATTTCCCAGAATTTAAATTTCTTAATTTTCCTTAATATACGGTTTTCTTTTTTGTAATAAAATAGAAAGTCTAAACAATATTGGGTTTTATATAAATAAAGTAATACAGTAAAACCCATATTTATATGATTTAGAATAAAATATTAAAATTAAAAAACTAAAATTAAGTAATGTTGACAATGATTTCTATTAAGATAATCTATCAGCTTCAGTGAACTTTTTTCTCCATCCATTTTTTTATTGTTGCTCAATTACAGTTGTTCCATATTTTTCCCATTGCTCTCCCCTGCCCACCGCCTGCCTCCCCTCCCCCGCTCCCACAGTCATTCCCCATCACATTATGCCCACTGGTCCTCAATACAAGTTCCTTGACTTGTCCCTTCCCTTTCTTTCCCGAGTTTCCTGCCACCACCCTCTCTGGTCACAGTCAGTTTGTTCTTTGTTTTCATGTCTGTGGTTATATTTTGCTTGCTTGTTTGTTTTGTTGATTAGGTTCCACTTATAGGTGAAATCACATGGTATTTGTCTTTCATCGCCTAGATTATTTCACTTAGCATAATGCTCTCCAGGTCCATTCCATGCTATCTTGAAGGGTAGGAGCTCCTTTTTTCTTTCTGCTGCATAGTATTCCATTGTGTAAATGTACCACAGTTTTTTAATCCATTTATTTACTGATGGGCACTTAGGCTGTTTCCAGCACTTGGCTATTGTAAATTGTGCTGCTATGAGCATTGGGGTGCATAGGTTCTTTTGAATTGGTATTTCAGGATTCTTAGGGTATAATCCCAGCAATGGAACCACCCATTTGATCGTAGCGTTGGTTATGCAGTGATACATAATGAACATTTATATCAGTGGTACCTTTCCACAGACTGTTTTCTATCACAATGTCATTCTGTGTTCAGTGGGGAAATAGTATTATGATATTTAAGAATCATATCATTATGATTCATTATGTAAGAAATAGCTAACTATCATGAAAAAGATTAAGACCACAAATGTCACTTATAAGTTTCATCTGTACATTCATTTTAAAAATAGGACTCCATCTGTAGGAAAAATAATACCTCATCAGGTGCTTTGGAAAAAATCAAAGACATGATAAAAGCCTCTGCTGGCAAAGACTAAAGGTAACACAGGGCAGGAGCTATGTGCAGGAAATCCCTGGATACTAGTCAAAAGACCATGAGGAATACTAAGAAAGCAGCAACAAACAGGGTTCTACTGTGGAAATCTCACAGCTTAATTAATTCAGGGGATATTTATTAAGAATTCACTAGGAGCCAGGTACTGTGATAAGCAGAGGGAATAGAATGACGAGCAAAAAAAGAGAGAGAGACAATTTCTCCCTCACTGAACAAAAAGTGTAGGGTGAAGAGAGACATTAATTCAAAAAATCACACATAAATATATAATTACATGCTAAAATAATTGTTGTAAAGAAGTGCTGGATATAGTGAAAGCATATGACAGGAAGGTGCTCCAGCAGAGATCTTAAGGATAAGCCTAAATTAGGAAGAGTTTTTTGTAATATGTCTGGGATTTGTTTCAAAATTATCTGGAGTGGAGGTAGGTGGGTAGTGCCATAAATAAAATAAGACTAGATATTTATTGTTAATATAAATGTGTTTGAGAATTTCAATAATAAATACTTAAACATATATAGTACTTCAGGCAGAAGGTGAAACATATTGTTAAGGCCTTAAGACAAGAAAGAATTTGATTTGCCCTAAGTCCCTGAAAGGGTGGAGCAGCTGGAATGCAGGAAACTGAAGCTAGGTGGTATAGGTCCCTGTGGACCATACTAAAGGTTTTAACCTTCTTCCTAAGAGCAATGATGGGTGTCAGACATCAGAGTTATATTTGTATGTTTCATTTCTTATAATAAAAATTACTCAGTTTGCACTGTAAAGGTTAGAGGATGGCAAGAATAAGTGAAGGCAGTGGGAACCGAGGAAAGAATGTGATTGGAAAGCAACATAGGAGGTACATTTGGAAAACCTTAATGAAGAAATGGGCATTAGGCAAAAAAAGAGATGTCAAGGTGTCCTAACAATTTTGGTCTGTGCAATGCTGGGCTTAAGAATTCTTCTAATTAAAAATGTTTGTTGTGATTTGATTTTAAAAATAGCATTTTAGTGTTGGCATCTTCCTCAAGCCATGAAAGCTTGGGCAATTCTTTTTTTTTTTTTTTCTTTTTCAAAATAAAATGTAAGTACCTACTAGAGTGCTAAATCTTTCCCACTTAGCTTCTAATTCACCTAGAGTGGGGGACCAAAAGATTAGGTAAGCTTTTGTAAGTAGAGTAAAACCTGCTTTAATACACTGCGTTCTCTCAAAGAATCCAGGTATCAGTTATATTTGTATTCCTAGTGTTTATTTCCCTCTATTATTTTACAGAATTTCCAATTCAAAAATTGGAAATGTATGATCTTTGCACAGATGCAATAGATTTTCAAGAAATAAAACAAAGAAATTGTTATGATAGAAACTGCAGCAAATAAAATGAGAAAATTGACCTTGGCTTTCTTTTTTTAATACTAGGGTGAGTCTATAAATCTTAATATACTAATGACATTGATAAATTTAATTACATTCCTAACACATATTGATGGGAACCTGGAACTGGTTCAGAAGAGGGAATAGCTATCGGAAGAATTCAGTGCAGACAGAAGGAGTCCTACTTGAAACTCTCCCTGGAGAGTATCTGTCACAGAATGAAACACTCACTACAATGAAGGACACTGAAGTAAAATTGATTGCTTCCAGATGGTTAGTCAGTTTCATGTTGGTGATGCAATACTATTCAAATGTTCCAATTTAATATTTTACAGGAAAGTTCAGAACTGAGGTAATCCTGTCTGTATCCAAACAGGATACAGACAAAAATTTGTTTCATGAAATTATCAAAAATCTTTCAGGATAATAATGCAGCCTATGTTATAATAAAAAGTAGAACAAGTGAGTTCATTTTGTTCACTAGGTTTCCTTCTTTTATGCAGTCGAGTAGTATTTCACTGTGTAAATGTACCCAAGGTGGAGGAGGGTATAGGGGGAATCAATGATGATAGACAGATACTTGACTTGGGATGGTAAACACACAATACCTACATTTTCTCCTAGGAATTTTATGGTTTTGTTACTTCAGATCTCCCCATTCCCCCACTTTGTCCCTCTTCTTTCAGCCTCTAACCCCCTTCCCTCTGGCCATCAACACATTGTCGTCTGTATCTGTGGGTTATACAGATATGTTCTTTGGCTAATCCCTTCACCTTCTTTCATTCAGTCCTCTCCCCTATCACATCTGACAGCTGTCAACTTGTTCCATGTATCCATGCCTCTTTTTCTATTTTGTTCATCAGTTTATTCCATTCATTAGATTCCACATATAAGTAAGATCACATGCCATTTGTCTTTCTCTGACTGGCTTATTTCGCTTAGTATCATAATCTCCAGGTCCATCCATGCTATCACAAAAGGTAAGGATTCTTACTTTTTTACCACTGTGTAGTATTCCAGGGACATCTTCACTGGTGTCAACAATAAAAATAAAGAGAAAGGAGGGAGGGAGAGAGGGAGGGAGGAAAGACAAGTTAATTAACAGCTCTAGTCCTTTAATTTCTCAGTGATTTGATATGAAGAACAAACTTCCCATGTAACCTGAACCCAAACTAACCATAGCCCTGACCTGAATCCTAGGTGAATGATGTGCAAATGTCTTAAAGTAAGACATCTCATTTGGCTATCTCTTCTTTATTGTAAACAGAGAAGAAAAGGATAAAGCATAGAGGAGAAGCCATTGTGCACACATATTCCAAGTCTCTGCTTGCATTGTATGTGTCAGCATCCCGAGAGCCAAGCATATCACATTGCCAATCCCAAAGTCTAAGTAAAGGGGCGGGGAAGTACACTCTGTCCATCATGAAGCCAAACCAGGAAGCGAGGGTGGCAGACAGTGACTGTTTTTAAACAATAATTTAATCTACCGTGGTGGCCTTGACATCTCTTGTCTAGACTTCTCCGTAATAAAGCCTTCCTAAAGTTGCTGTGAGAATTCAACAAAGCACTTAGAATGCTTGGCCCGTGGTAAGGGCCAGATAAATAGTAGACACTACTATTTCTGTATGTCTCTGCTCATGGAATGCTGTCCCCACCATCAGGCCTCTCACAGCTATTCCATTTCCTCTAATATTCATTCTTTTTTCCCAAGGAAGCACATTTGTTTGGCCTAAGACAAAAATAATTCACCTTAGGTGAGCCTCTAGTGACCATCCGAATAAATGACACATGCATAGGGAAGGTCTAGTACACGGGCCACACCGGTTCCCTTTTTTATTTAAGGTTCCTCTCATTAAGCTTTTTGGTTCAGATGAGATTAATTCAAACTTGAGATTAGTGAAGCATATATCCTTATTTATATTTTCTAAATTCTCTGCTATAAATGTAGTTCCTTTCTAAATAAAGCAAAAGGAATTATAATAAAGATAATTTACTTTCAGTGACATACCTCTTGAAATCTTTTCCAAATTCCCTTCCTCTGTAATGTCAATATTTTTTTCCTAAATCTTTATTAGAGTAACTGGATTGTATAGACCATGTTTTTATTTCTGTATACCAAAGTGAAATCTTCCAGGAAATTATTATTCTTGTCTCTTTCCTAACATAGCACATGACACAAGGTAGATGGTCAATAATATTTATTGGATAGAATTAGAGAGAGGACAGAAATGAAACCTACTAACAGATTATTAGATTTTACTTTTGCCCCACTTTTAAAAGTGACATGCACTAAAAGACATGGTTTTCTCTTTGTAAAGTATGTCATAATAAGGTTTTATTACAGGTTCCCAGAAGGCAAAGGATAAATGTCATATGGAGTATTACCTTTTATAATAATTTTTAAATTGTTTATTTTAGTTGTTGTTCAAGTACAGTTTTCTGTCTTTTACTCCCATCCTGGAGTATTACCTTTTTAATTGGCAGATAATTATATTTATTGGAAATGGATACAAAATAATATTGCCAAATACTTTTCAAAATTATCTTTGGTTAATACTAGAAAATCACTATTGTACAGAAAATGGAGGGTAGTGTAAAAACAGTCTTTTCAACAAATGGTTCTAGAAAAACTGGATACCCACACAAAAAAATAAGTATTAACCATTATTTCCTATCATACTCAAAAATTAACATGAAATTAATGACACATCCAAGGGGAAACCTAAACTGATACATTTCTAGAAAAAAAATTAGAGAAAATTTTTCAGACATTGGGTTATGAAAGATTTAAGATGCAAAAAATGTGAAATATTAAGAAAAAAGATTAATAGGTCTTTATCAAAATTAAACACCTTTTCTCACAAAAAGACAATAGTAAGAAAGTGAGAAGGGAAGCTTCAGACCAGCAGAAAATGTTTGCAACACATGTATCTGACAAAGTGCTTGTTTCCAGAATATATAACAAATTTGTACAACTCTTTAACAAGTCAAATAACCCAACTTAAAGACAGGCAAAAGATTTAAACAGATACGACCCAGAACAAGATATGCAAATGGCAAGGGAACACATGAAAAGATGCTCAACATCATTAGCCATTAGGGAAAATGCAGATCACTACCATAGTGAGATAGTATTTTATGTTCATTTGAATTAAAAATAAAAAAACTAACAATACTAATTGTTGGTGAGGTTATGAAACAACTGGAACTTACACTCTACTGGTGGGAATATAAAGTAGTACAATCACTTTGGAAAGTTATCTGACAGTTTTAATATAGTTGTACATACATGTAATTACTGTATGACCTAGCAATTCCACTACTAAATATTGACTTAGCCAAGAGGAATGAGAACCTAAGTCTACAAAAGGACTTATACATGAATGCTCAGGTCAGTATTATTCACAATAGCCATAACTTAGAAGCTATTCAAATGTTCATCAATAGGTGAATAGATTTTTTAATGTTTTAAATCCATATAATTGAATACTACTCAGCAATAGAAAGAATGAACACTTCCCTGGCTTTTGTGGATCAGTGGATGGAGTGCCAACCTGCGAACCAAAGGGTCACCAGTTGGATTGCTAGTCAGAGCAAACACCTGGGTTGGGGGATGGGTCCCCAGTGTGGGGCGCATGAGAGGCAACCACACACTGATGTTTCCCTCTCTCCCTCCCTTCCCCTCTCTCTCTAAAAATAAATAAATAAAATATTTTTAAAGGAATGAATTACTGATACATGCAACGTGAATGAATCTCAAAAATATCATGATGAATGAAAGAACCCAGGCCCAAAAGAGTACGTGTATATCATTCTACTGTTAAATTGTAGAAATTGGGGGAGTTCCAGCCAAGATGAAGGCATAGGTAGGAACCCTTTGCTTCCTCGCACAACCAAAAGGAGGATAACAACCAATCTAAAATCAATAAACAACCAAAAGCACCAGAAAATCAAACTGCCTGGAACTCCAACAACCAAGGAATTAAAGAAAAAATC
>PVKM010008734.1:0-38434 GCA_004027735.1 Carollia perspicillata
CTCCCTCCTTTCCTTTCATTTGGGGTTTGTTTCTTTGTGTTCCATTGTTTACGAGACTCTTCTTGTTAGCCTCTGCTTTTTGAATTGATCTGTTCTGCCTCCCTGGGTTTTGGTGTGAGCTTCTATGTTTGGGGACCTGTGAGATTAAGAAGTGCAGTCTTCTCGATCTCCTGAACTTGTTTCTCTTGGCCTGTCATTTACGTTCGCTCTGTGGATATCTTTGGGTTTTGATTGTTGTTGGGTCTTACTTTGGTGGGTCCTTCCCTCCAGCTGGTTAGCTGAGCATCACTCAGCCCACCACATCTTGTATTCTGTTGTTCAGGTGCAAACCGGTTGTGTTGAATCTACTTCTTTCTGTCTGAGGTTTTGAGGCTTCTTTCTTTCTATTGTTCAGTTATTTGTTCTGGGTAATTTCTCCACTGTTTAATTGTATTTCCAGTTTTGTCCTGGGTGGAGGTTAGTTTGGTTTCCACTCACTCCTTCACCTTCTTATCTTATTATTTCTTGGTGGTTCCTTTGTTGGTGGGTTCTCTCTTCCAGCAGATATACTGGTGTTCACACCTCCCACCTACTCTTTTATGTGATCAGTTAAAGGGGGAAGGCAAACTGGATTAAGACAACAAGAGTATATTATATGGGACTAAAAGTACCAACCTGTAGAGAAGAAAAAAGAGATCCTTTGGATAAGTATAGTGTTAACCATGATTTTTCACCCAACTAGTCACTTTTAAGACAGGGTGGAAAAAAGATAAGACTCTCTTTGAGAGAAGAAGGAGGATTGTGAGTTGGATCCAGGAAACAGTGTGTTTGTGGGAGGTCAGATTATGAAATATAGTGAGATTAAAGGACAGAAAATAGGTGTAGTGTGTGAGAGACTAGAGTTAACTACTACAGTAATAAAGTTCTGGAAGACAGTGAAATGAGCTAAGATGTGGAAACGGTGCTATGCAGTATTTACAATTGTATGAAGCAATCATTTACAATAGTAATGGTGCAACAATCATATGACAGAATCTATGTGATCTGAATGACAAGAATGTGAAGTACATATCTGGAGTAGTGTGCTATTGGAACACAAATGAAGTGAAAGATGGAAAATTAAAAATACACTGTGACAGAACAAGGGAAACTAGTCAAACAATGCAATTAAACAAAAAAAATAAATAAACAGAACAGAGAAATAAAAAAATACTAAATAAAGTAAAAGAAGTAAAAATAATTAAAAATAATAATACAAATAAAAATAACTTGTGAGTTCTCTGGAATAGTAAAGCAAAATTTGTCTCTGTTTCTCAGTTGTTGGGATGACCCCTCTTTGTGTCTGACTCTGGTCCTTTTACAGTTCCAAGTCTTATTGTCTCCCTTGTGGGGGAATAAAAGAGAAAGAAAGAAAAAAGGAAGGAAGGAATAAAAAGAGAGGAAAGAATGAAAGGAAAGAAAGAAAAAGAGAGAGAGAGAGAGAGAGAGACCTCCTGCTGTCTTTCTGCAGGCCAAGCAAGTTCTGCTGGTCTACCTGACTGCAGCAAGCTGAGTGTAGTTGGGTTTCATTTTTTTCCCTTTCTGTTGTTTTGTGTGGATGGGGGCCAGGTCTGAGCTGTTGCTCAGTTGCACAGTTGCCTGGCCTCCAGCCCAGCTGCCCAGCCCCCAGTGCCCTTCTGTGTCAGGCCTATGCCTTCAGTCTACTAGTGGTGCTGTGATTGAGGTGCACCTATTAGGGGTAACTCACAAACCACCTCCTAGCTCTTTGCTGTCCTGGGTGCTAATGACCATCAAAGTCTCTTCAGAGTAGTTCAGCTCCCCCCACTGAGATAAGTCTTTCTGGGGACCCGAACTCTCTGAGCCCTGCTGCTTTCCTCTGGGGGGTGCCTCTCCTTCCTCTTAGGAGCCCTTCCTCTTAGGCCCCCACAGGGCAGAGGTGGCAGGCATGTGAGCACCACCTCCTCCATAGCTGTGGCTGGGGCAGTGGGGTCAGGTGTGGGGGCACCACTGGGGCTGCAGACATGGGTGCATAGCCTCTGCTGCTGTAGTGGGGGCAGGGGGTGCAGCCACAGGTGTGCCAGGGTATGTTGCATGTTGCTGGGGTCGCAGGCATGAGTGGGCACCCTCCACTGCTGTGCCTGGGGGGAGGGGAGAGTTACTAATTTATTCTTTATATTTCCTTAAAGTTACACTAACCATCTTATAGGAAAACCTTGCCATATCAGATATTGAGAGGTCCAGGTTGAGAGAAGTATACCTTAACTGCTAGAATACCACTTTTCTCTGTCTCCTAGTAGACATCTGTAGAAAACTGGAGTTGAAAAGCCTTGGGTAAATGCTAAAAATATCCTGAGAACTTATAACAAGGGGATATGTGGGAACTAGTGGAAAATGGACCAAGAGGCTTAGGAAACTCACAGCCATTGCATAAGACTTTCCTTGAAAAACAAGCCACTTGTCCAATCAGCCATGAGCTATATGAACCCAGGGCTACCTGCATGCCCTTAATGAGACCAACTCCTCATCTGTAAGATGGAACCAGTAGCACTAGTCTCATAGCAGAAAACATGTAACATAGTTCAGCAGTAACACGTGCTCCATATATAAGTTATTGTGATTATTAAGCCATTTTTATCACTTTAGACAAGAGGGAGGTTTAACAGAAAATTTTTATTTCTATTTGGGTAAATGTAGAGCCAAATCCAGAAAGTTTTGCTTTGGAGTCCAAAATATTTACAACAGAACACCATTGATGCATTCGCCATGATAGTTTTCACTACTACTTACAAGACTACCTGAGACTCACATACTTTACTTATTTTGAACTATACAAGATTTTCCTATGTACTTAAGTGTTTCCCCCTAAGTATACTAGCTTTTATAGCCCTTCCTGAATTTATGTGTTTATGTATGAACATTTTCCATTTATCAAGAAAAATTTTAATTTATTTTTATTTTCCAGGTGATTACACAACCCTTATCAATAGTGTTCTATGATTATACAATGAGTTTCCTCTTGCTTCATTCATCTCAGACATCAATATCAATAAAGGTATCAAAATGTGAGCCCAAGAGTTCAGATGACTCTCTATTGATTAATATCTCTTTAGCAAGACTTTAGAGGCATAACTTAGCCTCATTATAGGATAAAACCCTAGTATATACTTTATGCATACTTATCAAATCAAATAGGATTCATTAATAACTTTATGAAACTCTTTTGGTAGTATTTTTGTTATACAGGAAAATAATTTTAAAGTATAAAATGTAACTGATTTTCTTTTTACTTCCTCTTTTCTTTAAAAATGAAAGTTTCATTTATGATGGCTATTCTGACTGGTGTGAAGTGATATCTCATTGTGGATTTAATTTTCATCTCTCTGATGGCTGGTGATGCTGAGCATCTTTTCATGTGTCTCTAGGCCATCTGTATGCCCTTCTTGGAGAAGTGCCTGTTCAAGACTTTTGCCCATTTTTTAATTGTTTTTGTGTGTGTGTGTGTCTTCCTGAAGTGGAGTTCTGTGAGTTCTATATATATTTTGGAAATCAAACCCTTGTCCGTATCATTGGCAAATATGTTTTCACATATAGTTGGTTCTCTTTTTATTTTAATGCTGTTTTCCTTAGCCATGTAGAAGCTTTTTAGTTTGATGAGGTCCTATTTGTTTATTCTTCCTTTTCTGTCCCTTGCTTTAGGGGTCTTATCAGTGAAGATGTTGCTGAGTGGAATGTCTGGAATTTTCCTGCTGATATTTTCCAGTAGGACTTTTATAGTACTACAACTTATATTTAAGTCTTTTATCCACCTTGAATTTATTTTTGTGTATTTGTAAGTCAGTGATCGAGTTCCATTTTTTGCATGTAGCTGTCCATACCTCCCAATGCCATTTGTTGAAGAGACTGTTTTTACTACACTTTATGCTTCTTTCCCCTTTGTCAAATATTAATTGACCATAGAGACTTGCATTTATTTCTGGGCTCTCTGTACTGTTCCATTGGTCTATGTGTCTGTTTTTTTACTAGGCTGTTTTGATTACAGTGTCCTTGTAACACAGTTTGATAGCAGATATTGTGATCCCTCCTGCTTTGTTCTTCGTTCTCAAAATTGCTGCAGGTATTTGGGGTTGTTTATGGTTCCATATAAATTTCTTAAATGTTTGTTCTATATCTGTGAAATATATCATTGTTATGTTAATAGGGATTGTATTGAATCTATAAATTGCTTTGGGTAGTATGACCATTTTGATGATGATAATTCTTCCAATCCATGAGCACCATGCTTCCATTTGTTTGTGTTTTCCTTAATTTCTTTCCTCAACATTGTATAGTTTTCTAAGTACAGGTCTTTTACTTCCTTGGTTAGGTTTATCCCCAGGTACTTTATTTTTTTGTTGCTATATCAAATGACAAGTGTTGGATAGGATGTGGAGAAAAGGGAACACTGGTGCACTGTTGGTGGGAATGCAGACTGGTGCAGCCACTGTGGAAAACAGTATGGAATTACCTCAGAAAACTAAAAATGGAACTGCCTTTTGACCCAGAAATTCCACTGCTGGGATTATACCCTAAGAGCCCTGAAACACCAATCCAAAAGAACTTATGCAGCGCAATGTTCATAGCAGCACAATTTACAGTAGCCAAGGTCCGGAAGCAACCTAAGTGACAAATACCATATGATCTCACCTTCAACTAGAACATAATCAACAAAGGAAAAAAGCAAACAAAATATAACCAGAGACATTGAAATTAAGAACAATATAACAATAGCCAGAGAGGAGGGAGGAGGGAACAGTGAGGCAAAAAGTTTTCAGGAACCACTATAAAGGACACATGGACTAAACCAAGGGGAAAGTGGAAGCAAGGGAGGGAAGTGGGTTTGGCTGTGGTGGGGGGAAGTGGTGGGAAGAAAATGCAGACAACTGAAATTGAATAGCAATAAACTATTTTTTAAATAAAAGTTTCAAAACAGAAATACCATTATGTCTCTCAGTATCAGGGTATGCAGAAGATCTATTCTCAAATGTTTCATATAGAGTTACAATACTTGGTTTCTTAATTAGTTTTCTCAATAGTGCATATTCTCCTCCAGTTCCAAAGTGCTCCATCTCTGATTCCAGCCATTCATTGCAGGCCACATCAAGGCTCCTGCTATGTAAAACTTTCTGTATTCTTATGAAA
Organism: Carollia perspicillata; assembly: GCA_004027735.1. Classification (NCBI taxonomy): domain Eukaryota; kingdom Metazoa; phylum Chordata; class Mammalia; order Chiroptera; family Phyllostomidae; genus Carollia; species Carollia perspicillata. The sequence goes on from PVKM010008734.1 coordinate 5,158, forward strand.
TAAAATGCCCTTGCTATTAGTGTATTCCTCAAATTTCTCTGAGAATAACATTTTCAGAAAAAAATAATCAGTTCATTAGTCTCTAAGTGTCCAAGTCTCTGCAATAAACATGAAGTAGAACTTTCCAAAGTTTGGAATAAGTACAGGATGGTTCAAAAGTAGTTTTATGGTTGGGATTACACAAAACACAGCATTTATTCTTATAATATTATTTATTAATTATTGTAGTATTTTCATTATGAACAACTGTAAATGTACTTCTGACCCACCCTTTGGGTCAGAAGTACATTCTGACACCATTCTGAAACCATTTGGGTTTTCTGACAATAGAAAGCTAATGACAGATCATAGCCATCCAAACTTCTTATTATAAACATGAAATAAATATACACTACATCAATTATGTCATTGCTTGACTTTCTCCCCATCCCAATAATAATTGTTTTAAAGGCACAGTTTCTCAACTAAACTGTGAAGAATGATCCAGTGAATGTCAAGCCATTAATGTGTTATATTTCTCAGGCCCCTGAAGACATTTTTTATTTTCTTAGACTTTTTTTTCACTACACAGAATTTTTGTTAACATATTATGTACAAATCTGTGTAGACTACGCAGTCAATGTGATCGAAATTGCTGCATGTATCAGCCATCCAGGTGAGTGCTGGCCTAAGATGTGCCAGACATTGATTCCTGGTACTGGGTCTCCCCTTCCCTCCCTCTGTCACTGCTAAACAATGCTGATGTTACTTATCTTTCTTTTCTTCCCCCTTTTCTTCATTAAATGCTTTCTGGAAGTTTCCACTCCCTACTATATAACCAAAAGACTATTGGCTAAAACAGGAAAATGTCTAAAGTGGTGTATGGCAGGCAAGGATAGATAGATATGAAGGATATGAAGAAAAATCTGCTTCCCAGCAGTGGTCAGTTCTGTGTCATTTCCTAGTCAAGCCTAGACCAAGTCTAAATGTCTCTTCACCCTCTCTTTTCTTCTACTGGAATCAATCTTAAAGTCACATGTTGTTACTGTGTAGACACAAATGAAATCTTAAAAGATTTCCAGGTCACTTTTTCAAAGGAACTGCTGCAGAAAAAGAGTTTCTTTGGGTTCTTCATATGAATAAAAAATGCACTTTTTATTAAAACAGAGGTGGGAGTTTGTTTGTTCACTGATAGGCCTCACTGTTGAAACAATTATAAAGCTTATCTCCAATTAACTGTGACTGCAAATGAAGAGTAAAGATTTCCTATCTGACACCAAAAACTGGAATTTTGAATATCTTTTTCTAAGAGAATATGCAAATATAATTTTACTTCAAATATCAAGAAGTGGAACAAAGCCTTTTTCTTCATTAAACACCCAGCACTCAACAAAGCATCATAAATATTTTCTGAACAAAATGAACCATTCTATCTTTATAGAAAAATATACCTCAATTTTCCAACACATAAAATAAATATTTGGTATTAGTGAATTAAAGACACTGGAGAAATAGGAGTTAGTCTTGTACCTCTGAGGATACTGCATTCTCCGATATCTGGTGGAATCAAAAAGCACTTGAGGCCATCTGCACATCTCTATTTCTTTGATAACAGATCTTAAAATACCTATTCAAATTCCTTCATGGATTTAAGACTATTTCATTTTTTTCTATTTCCTTTTATGTCAAATTTGATAAGTTGACATTGTGTATTTCAGATAAATTTTAAAATTCAGTGCTCTAAAGAACAAAATATCATCTAAGAATCTTTTTAATGTTTATGGGATTATTGAGATGTTCTCTTAGTTTTCTTATTGCTGACATTACTTATTTGTATCTTTTTTATCTTGTCAGAAGTTTATCAACTTTTTAAAACTGTTCAATTTCTGTAAGGTATAATTGTTTTTTATTACACTAAATTTTGCTCTTAATTATTTTTCTTATTTTACTATTTATGAGTTTAATTTACTGTGCTTGCTTTATTATTACTTTATTGTTGTTCTAGTACAGTTGTCCCAATTTTCCCCCATTTGTCTTGCTTGACCCCCAACCCCCACTCCCACAGTCAATCCCCACACTGCTGTCCAAGTCCGTGGGTTAGTTATACCTGTTCATTGTTTAGACCCTTCCCCTTCTTTCCCCCTTTACTCCCGTCTCCATCCCCTCTGGTCACTGTCAGTCTTTTCCTTGTTCCCATGCCTCTGTTTCTATTTTACTCGTTTGTTTGTTTTGTTCATTAAGTTCCGCTTATAGGTGAGGTTATGTGGTATTTGTCTCAAGATGGATGTATTTAGTCCTTCTCCTTTTAAATATATGTATATGTATTGGGGGCAAAAATGGGAATAGCTGTAACTGAACAACAATTTAAAAAAATCCAGAAGCAGGATGAAAAAGAAGAAAAGCTTCCAACAGTTTAAAAGGCTACAGTGAATGCTTTATTATAAAGTCCATAATTTAAGTGCAGGCTTTATTAGAAAAATGATAAAGTTAGCTGAAGATGACAGAATCACTACAGAAGTAGAAAAGGCCATTTGAAAGCCTTAGAGTGAATGAAGAGATATAGAACTGTAAAAACACTGATATATTTATAGAGGCTCCAAAAGTTAGAAGTTTCATACAGAGACCGTCAACTTCACACAGATATTAATATGTCACAGCCATGAAAACAACATTTAATGATTCAAGTATTAACTAAATTTTTATATTTAAACATAAGCTTGCTTGCCCTGGCTGGGTAGCTCAGTTGGTTAGAATGTTATCCTGAGACACCAAGGTTGTGGGTTTGATTCCTGGTCACAGCACATGCAAAAATCAACCAATTAATGAATAAATGGGTGGGGCAACAAATTGATATTTTTTTCTTTCTCTCTAAAGATCATGCACAAAAAAGGGAAAGGAATGTAAGCTTGCTCTATGTGAGAGGAGAGATTTATGGAATAAATTTTATAAATGTTATAAGGTAAATAAGTAATCCTTTAAAATATTAATAGAGTTTAGGTAAAATTTCAATTATCTGGAAAACTGATATGGACATTATCTAATCTTCTATGATACCAGATTTGAAAAAGCATTTGTTATTACTATTAACAGCATTATTTTTTAAAGATTTTATTTATTTATTTTTAGAGGGGAAGGGAAGGAGAAAGGGAGAGAATCAATGTGTAGTTGCCTCTTGTGTGCCCCCTGCTGGGAACTGGCCTGCAACCCAGGCATGTGCCCTGACTGGAAATCGAACCGTGGTTGTTTGGTTCACAGGCCTGCACTCAATCCACTGAGCTACACCAGCCAAGGATAACAATATTATTTTTATGTTTTAAGTTTTTGCATAACAGCTTAAATATTTTAACAATGTCATTTATTATATCAAATATCCTTTACATTATATAAAAATATATTTGTTCAATATAGGAATATACAAGTGAGTTAACACAAATCTGTAATGTGTGCAAAAAGGGTATTAAATTAGTTCTTTCAGAATTGAGACAGTGAGATAATAAAATAAAAATAGGATGTTGTGGAAATAAAGAGTTAAATAAACATGCAATTTAGTTTTACAAATGAGGCAGGCAGTCCCAGAAATCCATATACTAACTACTTAACCTACATAGTCAAACAAAAGAAAAAGTGTGATTTCTTTCTACCTATATATAAGCCCTTAGGTTACTGTCTACTTTAAAGGGCTGGAGCCCTGGCCCAGGCACTGTGGTACATCATTTCTCTCTCTTGAACTTTGAGGGATGTTAAAAACAAGACAACAGGTCCTAGATGAGTTGCTTACACTAAGCCCCACGTCACCAAACTGAGACATAACTTGATTACAGTTTCAGCTCTCCCAGAAATGGAATCTTTAACCAGTTAATCAGGAATTGTCTGGTCAGATCTAACTAGGTAAAAAACCTTAAAGACCCCTATTATGCCCTAAGAAAAATAACCTTGCCACAACCAATCCACTTTTTGCCTAGTACCACTTCCTTGTTCTTGGCTCCCTTCTGCCTAGAAAAGTCTCTTGCAGTGGGTAGCTCTTTAGAATGCCTTTGATTAAGGAATTGTTGATAAAGCCAATAAGATCTTCAAAGTAAACAAATAAATACATACATACATACATACATACATACATACATACATAAGGCTTTATCTACATATACAAGTTTGATATTTTTTATTATTTAATTCTCACTGTTTTAAATTTGCATTATGATTTCTTTTTGACTTTTGACTATTTTTTTTTCCAAAAGCACTGTTTTTATTTGTATAGAGCCCTAACCACTTCAGTGGCAGGAGGAGAGGGAGAGGTTCCTTTTTCAATCCAGGGACTTCCATAATGTTGGTCTGTTATTACCAAACACACAGGCAAGTGGCGTCATGGATTTGGTAAACTATTCGGTGTTCAGTCTCTCTCTGCTAGAGCAACAAGGTGAGCGTCAATCTCTGCTTCTTTAAGAATCCTGAATTTAGGATTTTCAACCGTAACTACTCCAACTTCTATTTCTGAAGGTTTGAAATCAATTGATAGAACAGTAGACAGAAATGTAATTGCAGTTTCCACTGTCTTTTCAAAGGTCCATTCAAATTTCTTCACTTTTTTTTTCAAGAAAGCTGGTTGACTCAGTTTGTTTTACTCCTGCTGCAGTGGCTTTAAAGCCACAGTAGTAACCTGCAGGATCTGACTTTTGACTACTTTTCAAATGTTTGGAATTTTTTAATTTTCTTTTTGAGTTGATTTACTGCTTAATTTTTTAGTGTCTAAAGAGTATAACCAGTATGTTCAATTTTTAAAATTTGTTTGACATTGTACTGTGGTCTTGCCAATGATAAATTGTATAAATGTTTTTGTTTTCTGTGATTTGTAAACATAATTCTATATAACTTAATTAGGTCATGTTTTGTAATAATTTTACTAAAATTTATATTCTCATTGACTCTGTCTGCAGTTCATTGCAAGTATGTCCAAATTTCTTGTTATAGGTCTAGTTTTGTTTTCTCTACTTCTGTAGATTTTGCTTTATATATTTTTAGGCTGGGCTATTTATGTCTATACACATTTTGAACTCATTTTCCACAAATGCACACTTATCATGAATAAATCCACCACTATATTTTGTGTAATGCATTTTGTATGATAGCATACTTTCACCTATATAAATATAACAATATAACAATACCAGTTTTCTTTCATTGATTGTATAGTTAACTTTACTGTTCACTAACCCACCCAATATTTCTTAATCTTTATGCTCTAGCTATGATGTGTTTAAAGATCAAACGAGTTGATTCTTTTTATCTTCTTTCTTTTTAAAATACAATCTGACCATCAATCCTTGCGTTATTTTCTATTGGAATTTTAGTTGTTTTAATTAATGCTGTTCTTGATATATTTAAGAAGTTTTTTTTTTATTATTTCACCTTATTAGTTTGTTAGTACTATTGGTAACTAAATATACCACTCTTTTAATAGTTAATCTTCCTAAATGTACATTATAATATGCATATTAGTAATTAAAGTCTATCATAAATTAGGACTTTACCACATTTGATACGGATCTTAATACAGTTAAATTTTGAGTAACTTCTTTCCAATATATATACTATGTGTTATTTATTATGTTATTGTTGAAATTATTACTGTTTACAATTTTATTTAAATTAACCCACATCTCTTCACTCTTTCTTCTTGTCTTATCTTTCATCTTAGATCATTTCCTTCTCTTTTATGATCACCATTAATGAGATTGTGCTTGTAACAAATTATTTATGTTGTAATTTATTAAGACATGCCTTTATTTTGAAATTTTTAATAAAAAATTTGCTATGTATGGAATTCCAAGCAGGGATTTACTTCCCTTAAGCACCATAAAGGTATCATACCATTGGGATCACAGCTGACATTCCTACTGTTGCTCCATTGAAAGTGAGGTCATTTTTATCTCACTACTGTTAATTCTTCTCTTTATCTTGATTTTCATAAATCTTAGTTTTATATCTCTAGTTGGGATTTTCTTTGCATTCATCTTGCTTTATAATATTTTGTAAGTGTGACACATAAAGATTTCACAGTTTATATCAATTTCTCAGCCATTATCTCCTTAAATACATCTTCTGTCACATTCTTTCTATCTTTTATCTTCTTGTTGAACAAAAAATAAATACACATAAGATTTGGTGGCCTACCTCATATTATTGTTTTCCTCTATGTAAATAACTCAATGCCCAGCTTAACCAGCGTGCTAGACACCCATTACTAACCTGTAAATACATTTGCTCACAGAAGAATTGGTGAGGCTTCTTCAAGGTCAGACCATCCAACCTGTTGCCAGGAGGGAAGGAAAAGAAGGCTGCCCATCCAGCAACCACTATTGCCTGCTCTGCAGACACCCTGCTTGTTCCAAATACAAGCTAAGAAGGCCACAGAGCCCACACAGTCTGAGTTCTCTAAAATTCCCACAGGGACTGGGAAATATTAAAATATTCCACTTTTTGTTTTCATTTTCCTGTAGGAGAGAAGAAGTCATTCTTTTTTGCTTAAATTTTTAACTTAATGTTGCAGTTTACTGAATTCTTATACAGTGGTTGTTCACATCAAGAACTGGGGATACAATGACATACACAATGAATATAAGATCCATTTCATACAAGAAAGAAACCTTCCTTCTGGTTTGGGTAAGCCTTTAGCCTATAGGGGTATGTGTGGGAAAACAGAAAGGGTAATCAAGAGTACATATGTATCCCATTGTTCTTTGTTCATAGTTGACTGTGTAAAGTATTTAAATATAAGTTATTGTAGAGTGTAGATTTTTAATTGAAGATTATGTAAAGTTAAATAAAAGCAAAACACATACACACACACACACAAAAAAAATCATTATACCCTAGACTACAATCCCTTTGAGGTGAATAAACATTTTTTTATGAACAAAATTCTTGGTCAAGAGCCTGGAAAATAAGCTAGAATTAACTTTATACTCATGATCTGACACTGTCAACAGCTCTTTTGTATTTTCAGCTTTGGGAAGAGAAGGAAAGTGATCAATATTTATCAAAGGCAGCACCATGTTTCTGATACTGTTAATACTAAAGTCATAGATAGGTGGATGGGGGAGGGAGAAGCTTGGGAAGCTATAGAAATAAAAGTTGAGCTGGCAAGTTCAGAGTCTACAGAGTCAACAGACTGGAGACTTAGATAAGAATTGCAGTTCAAGTCCAAAGATGGTTAGCTGATATGCAATGGATTAGCATAAGACATGGTAGCTTAAACAGCACACATGTAGACAGCCAGGGCTCAAATTGTACATATTCAAGAATCAAATTGTATCAAATTGTACATATTCAAGAAAATTCTTCTGAGTTTAGCTAAGCTTGCTAATGCTTTTGTGATCCCACTGCCATGTTGGCTGGGGCCTGATATTCTAGGATGTCCTCAGGTGGGATAGATCTTCTCTGTTCCATTGGATCAACCATTATCTAGCCAGTTAGCACCACTTGATTATATGGCAGCTGGGTAGGGTTCCAGGAGTTAAATTCATGGAGTGGAGACTAGATTTCACCTCCTAAGTGCCCATTAGTAAATGAGTGGATCAAAAAATCTATGGTACATTTACACAATGGAATACTACACAGCAGAAAGAAAGAAGGAGCTCCTACCCTTTGCGGCAGCGTGGATGGAACTGGAGAGCATTATGCTAAGTGAAATAAGCCAGGTGGTGAAAGACAAATACCATATGATTTTACCTATAGTTGATTAGGTTCCACTTAATCAACAAAACAAACAAGCAAGCATGTAAACCCAAGGATATGGAAATTAAGAACAAATGGACAGTAACCAGAAGGAAGGTGGGAAGGGATAAGGGGAGGAAAGGAGGAAGGGTCATCAAGGAATGTGTATGAAGGACACATGGACAAAGTCAAAGAGGGCTATGATCCGGGTGGAAGGTGGGGATGGCTGGGCTGGGAGGAAGTAATGCGGGGGAAATGGAGACCACTGTATTTGAATAACAATAAAAAATAAAAAAAAATAAATGAATGAGTTTAAGATGGAGAAAAATAGTGAGAAAGCAAGAAAGAAGGAAGAGAAAAAATTAAAAAGAGAAGAAAAGAATAACAAAGAAAAGATGAGGGTAGATGAAAGAGATGAACATAGACAGAAAAGAGGTTCTGGAGAAGATGGTGACTTATTAGCAGTTAAAATTATTTTTAAACATTGAAAAGGTTTACAGAAATCCTCTCATGTGTGTGTATTCTTATCAAGTACTAGATGTGTTTGGGGTGTTTCAGTTGGCTAATCATATATTGCTGATGTTCTATAAATAAGTAAGAATAGAAGGAAAGAAAGGAATAAAGGGAATGAAGGAAAGAAGGGAGAAAGAAAATGAAAGGAAGGAAGGAGGAAATTAATGAACTAAAGTGATATGTTTATTCAAGACCATTTCAAGGAAGTTTAATTAGAAATCTGAAAGCACAGATTCATTACTTTTTAATGTAAAAAATCTAGGAAAGGAATTTACTTCAGGTAGAAAGAAATCACAAAAGTGCTGATAATTTCTCTTTAGCATCCCTTTTCAAAGGGCAAAACATCTTGTGTAAATGAGTGTTAAAGATTTCCCTATGTCTTCAACTCTATGCAAATATTTATCCTGAGTTTAGGAACAAAATAGTACTCTATGTTTGGTGATTGATAGTTTAAAGTTTACCAGCTCCCCTTACCCTACTCTTCAAATTTAGGTTTGCTCTCTTATATTTTATAGTGGGAGAGTTGGAAGAAACAGACATATAATAGCCAAAGAATTAAAAGCTTTGGGAGTAGACATAGAGGTTGTCATATAATCAGTTCTGAATAGGTCCCAAAGGATTCCTGACCTCTTTCACTAACTTGGCAAGTTTCAATAGCTTCCAGGCTCAAGCAGAAAAAGATTCCAAAGCAGATGGCCATCTGAGATGGGCTGTGAGACTTGGCCCCCAACTACACATTCCCCTCAGAGTCCCACAGTGAGACAATGGTTAATGCTTTCAGTGAGGCAGGCATGGCCCGGCAGCAAACCTGCCATGGTTTAGTCTCACTAGCACAGAGCTTGGTTGGTTCACAGGGAAGCATCTTAATATGGGGTCACCTAAAAGGCCAATCTATCACCTCCAGCTGGTGTGTGCTGAGAAGGACTGGTGGGGAGCATGAGGGAATCCATCAGTCCCAACATGTTGTGCTCTACAAAGTCTATATTCTTCCAGGCTGAATTTTTGACCTTTATATCAACGTCTTCTTTAATGCATAACACTAAATATCAGCAGCATGATTCAGACATTCAAGTGCTTGAATACCTACTACTACTAGGACTGTAGTGGCAGGGGGTGCACTGACAGTCAGCATGGGACATTAAAATTTAAAGCCTACCATCAGGTGTTAGGACCCTCACTGAGCAGCTGGACAGCTGGCATACTCTATGCCATCTTTCCCTCTACTATTACAAAGAAAGGTGCAATGTCTCAGACCTCAACAGAAGCAATGTCAGCATATATAAGATATATAAGATCTCAAGATAAATAATACCTCTGTTTAAAATGAATGCTTCTCTTTCCCATTTTTACAGGAATACATTTACTATAAATGTTTTATAGTGAAACATTTATATTTGTTTGGCAAATATATATGTTTTACAAAACAAATATAAATGTTTTACACAAACAGAAATTTTGAAAAAAAAATCCCACAGTGTTTATGCAATCAGGAATGTTAAAAGGTTTACAGTCAATAGAATATAAAATGTAAAATTTCTGAAATCTTGCAGAATTTAAGAATATAACAGATGCCAAACAGCAGAAACACACATTTCAAAAACCGCTGCTCCATCCAGCTATGGAGGGAAATTTTAGAAACCCCTGCTCTGTCCAGCTGTGAAGGGAACTTTCAAAAATGCTTGCTCTGTCCAGCTGTGGAGGGAACTTTCAGAAACCCCAGCTCCATCCAGCTGTTGAGACAAGTGTCAGAAACCCCTGCTCTAACCAGCTGTGGATACTCCATGCACATCCCTCCACAGATTTGAAGGTGTCTTCAGGGTATCTCTCATGTGGGCCTGGACTGTCTTTCACAATCTTAGAGCCAGCCTCCTTGTGAACATCTGCTGCTGGGAATCTCTGCAGAAGGTGATCTCCACTGTCACTACTGCTGGAACCAACTGGGCATCCACCCGGGCTGGTGTACGAACACCTCACACAAGGCTCCCAGCATTGCATCATCTAATGGAATAGTCAACTATTCCCACTCCTTTCCCTGTATTGACAAGGACCCAAAAGAATGTAAAGAAGCATTCTATCCCCTGACATATGTTGCTTTTTCTCCGGTCACCAAATCAGGGGTGACAGTTTCTGCTTTCATGCTTAGTGGAGTCTCTTGTGAAAGTAGCTTTTTTAAGTTCTTAATTTGCTCCTTATTCTGAGGATCCAGACCCAAGTTAATGTTTGTGCTCCTCCCAACCTTCTTCATTCACCCTATTTCTTCTTCTAAATGTGGCTTTCAAAAGTCTGACTTAATTTTACCTCTGTCGTGGAAAATGCTAAATCAAGTAAAGATGTACATAGACAGAATCCCAGAGTTTGGACTGCAGACACACTTCATGTTCTGTTAAAGCTCAAGTTAAGACCATAACTGCACCTACATGTATTTATAAATAATATGAACTGCCAAGTACCACATTTCAACAGTTGTGACTTTGTAAAACAAATAGTCTGTGATCGAATAAAGTTGGCAAATGCTGCATTATAAATCACTTGAGGATTCATAGTGCACATAACACACCAGAGGCATAGAGAATTTTTGCATAAAGAAAGTTGTCTGACTTTGCTTAAACCAGCTTTACCAAAAGTTATTTGACAATAAGAAGCCCTTTTATTTTTTCCATAATGTCTAGTTTCTGAGAAATTAAAATCGCATAGAACAGAATTTGGCATACACTACTGCAAAAATATTCTAGAAAAAAATTGTTAACAAATATTTCTGACCCAGCTACTTGCTGAATTGGGAGAAAAGTCTAGTTAATCCTTTAAATGAAAGGTGAGGGGTGCACAAGCTGGACTCACAGTAACATCCTGGAGTGACTAGGCCTCCTACAAAGGGGCCCTTGAACCATTGCAACATGTGAAGGAGGGACTGGTGTTTCCAGATCCTTTTCAAGGGAAACTGATAAACCCTTTTCAATTTCAAGGGAAACTGATAAACCAGCTTTTGATGAAATCTTTTGTTTTAAATATTGACAATTACATTAGATTTTAAAAAGAAAAAGGAGGACAGATGTCTTACATAGAGGCAGCCTACTTACTCCACAAAAAAAACAACAAACAAAGCAAAAACACTTTTGCTTTGGGTTTAATTTAATCCATGGGCTGCCAGTTTAATTTCCTGTATAAGTCTACAATTTTGAATACAGAGAACCAGACATGGAGGAAATAATTGAAATCTTTAAATTTTATTTTTAAATCCTGTATGCTTTTAACTACTGTATACAACCTGCTATTGAAGTAAACAACAGAGTGCTTGATATTATTTCCTTATAGTCATGACTTTGAGGTTGATGTCAAGTGAAAGGGGAAATTATTACAGGCATTTTAGCTCTCAAGTAAAATGCATTTTTTTACTCTGTTAAAGTCCAATTAGAATGCTTTAGTTCATTCCTTCTGGAGATGTAATGATTAATTTTGTTGGGACTATAATTAAAAGTAGAATTTAGTGGTAAACTTTTCTATCATGTTATTTTAAATGGTTTAAAACTATTACATTTTAATAAAGGATAAAAAGTATTATTATCTTAAATAAATCTAGAGTTCAAGGAGAAGTTTTATATTGGTTTAAGTCTTCTGAGAATAATTATTTAAAGTTACAGCAGAAAATTATCTATGTATGGCCCTAGTGTTTTCTGGAGAGTTTATCCTTGGTGATAATTTCACCACAGATTGTTTCTACTCTGACAGCCAGCTCTCTTCTCTGCATCCCACCCCTGATAAGAAAGGATACACACACACACACACACAACATATATCTCATAAAATAATGTCAGCTGACATTGAATGGATAATATATCATATAACCCATGCTAATGTCAAAATAAATTTCTAGACCATCTGTCATTCTCTATTAGCATACAATTTAAAATAGACTCTGATACCCTATGCAATGTATTTATCTCTTACATATTTTATTTCCAGAGGCAGTCAATGCAAAATAAAATTCTTTGGGGAAAAAAAAACAGAAACTTTTATAAATATAGTTGGTTTTATATTGAGGTAATTTTTACATTTTGCTATTGTATTTTATAAAATATATATACCTGAAAAAGAATACTTTAATTGTTTTACAAATTACATCATATTTTTGAGATTGGGAATTAACTCTAAACAAATGCTTTTAAAAAAGGATAAATCAGTTCTGGAGATATCTGTATAATATCCTAGATTTTATTAAATTAGTTTATTGGGGTAGGGGACTAATATATTAAATAAATACTTGCCTCCATTATTGTAATATTTGCCCCTGACTTAATAATTATTCAATTAATTACTGTTTTCTTTACAGTTTAAGAGAAGTTATTTTTGAAAGCAGAAGCTACACTTTCCCCTGAAGTGAAACTGTATTCTCTTTAGGGGAATAAAGAGATTTTTTTCAATCTAAAAGAGATCAAAGAAACAGGAAGGCATGGGAAGTGTGGCTGGCACAAGAGTGGAAGAATGGGAAGTGGCAGATTTTTGGCAGAACTGAATGTGTTAATCTGCAGTGAAATTAGCGATTGAAAAATGTATTTCTCAGCTGCACATCTGAACAAAATTTATGGGTCTAATTTTCCTTTGGAAATTTAAAATGTTATAAACTCATAAGATGTAATTATCCAAGTTTTTCCTCCCCACACTCACCATGCCTACAGAAAGGAGAAGGAATTATGTATGGATGCAAATGGGATGACTACTGCAAAAAATTTAGAAACATTTCAATAAACATACTTGCAAATATTTTCAGTATTTTAAAAAAGTAGGACACATATGTTAAATTCAAGTGGAGAGGACCTAAATGGGAATCTCCAAGTGCACAGTCTGCTTCTATATTTGTGTGAACCATTTGGTTAAGTATTTTACAAAATATCTACACATTATTTTCCAGTCCTTATGGAATTTTCAAAATACTGTATATCCTACAATAGGCTTTTCAACATATGTGTAAGCTGTAGTGTGAAAATAATTGTGGAAATAATTCTAGATCTATATAATTCCACACCCAATTGCTTTCAATTGGCTGAATGTGTTTTTCATGTAAGTATGCATCAAAAATATTTAAGTGTTTCACACTAAGCTTGCTTAGATTTGAAAGCATCTCTGCATTTGGCAAAGCTTTGCCAACTTAAGGAGATTAGCAAAGATAACATTTAATAACATCAACCATGAGAGCTCCTACTTTTGTTAGATTTCTTTAAAATGCTTAGAAGTTTGGGTGAAATATAGATATGTTTAGTTAAATTATTCATTCTCTAGCTTATGTGATATTGACAGCAGGGAATGCTCTGAAAACTTGGGCTTTCCAAAAGTTGGGGGGTAGGAGCCTTCCAAAACTTAATTAATTAATGACCTTTCTTGAAAAATAGAAAGATTGTTAGGGAATGACTTTTCTATTTCATTCTCTGTTAAGCAATGACTTTCTCAGGTTGTAGTGTTGTTTTATTCCTCTGTTCTCCAAAGTTACTGAAAGTAGTTTTGAAATAACCAAGGCTTTTCTTTAACCTTCTATTCTTTAAATTTCCTCTTCCTCCAGCTTTTATTTTTACCCACTTAAGATGTTATAAATATTACCAAAGAAAAAAACTAGCACTCAGCAGAACTATAACCATGTGTATGCTAAATAAATACTTTTGATGATGATGAATGTTGGCACATCTCCATGGAGAAAGACTTTACACAAAAGATGTTATAATTATTATGTTTAAATGATTATGCTATAATTATTATGTTAAAAATCTCCTATGCTCTCAGAGCTGCTTGCTTGTGGCAAGGCTGTGACATCCCCATTAAACTTCATCTACTGCTGATGCACTTGCCACCTTCTCAAGCAGTATAAAGACCGTGGCTTGGCCAAGCTAGAGCAACCTGAGTAATGGGTGGGAAAGGTTTCCCAAAGAGCTGTCCTTCCTCCTTTCTCCCCCCCCCTTTACCCACTCTGGAAGGCTGTCAGCCACCCAATAATCACATTTGCTAATATTGCTCCAGTGTTTGTCTTTTCCCTAACCACTTCCCAGAGAAGATTTTGGCAAGTTCATTCACCCAAGTTAAATGTTAGCTACCTCTCTTGGGATTAAACAATTTTTTTTTAAATGAGAAAGTTAAATAAATGAGTCTAACAATGAGATTTTTAAAGTTATTGTTACACAGGGTTTCACAGGTTACAGAGGAAAATCTTTGGATTCAGGGTCAATTGCCTGAGGATTTCACAGATCCAAAGATGCTAACAGCTACATGCAGTCATTATATTTTATAGAGGTTTTAATTTTGTTATAATTTTGCTTTTTTTAGCTCCTACATTATTTCCTAGCTCAAGAATAATTGGCAGACCAGATGACTTTTTGTAGACTCTTGTAGGTATGTTGATGATCTTTTGTCATTCTTAGAGTCTTTTTTAGAATTATGGCAAAGGATAAGATCAGCCAGGTTTTCACTTCTGACTGAGGTAGCAAATGCTTCAGAGTAAATTGACCTTCTTTTGTACATAAACAACAGAATGTCCAAATGTATTTGGTTGAAGATGCTTTGAGATTGTCCAGGTTACATCAAAGTGCATTTATTTTTTAGAACCAAAGATCATTAGTAGCCTTATATTTTTACTACTATTGATATTTTTACTACTACTATTTTACTACTATATTTTTACTACTAAGGTTAGAAGAGTACACAAAAGAGCTGCTGTTTTGAATTACATGCTTGTACTGCCCACATTCTTGACCATCAGGGTAAGGCAGTGGTGGCAGCACAGGTTTAGTGGCATGGCAGATGAACCCTTCTTCCCTTGCACCTCAGACCTTCCCTTGCTGAATATAGAGAGCCCATCACACCCCCTGGCACATAGAGGCCTAGCTCATTGTAACAATTATGACTTTTTATAGTCATAGTTAATTTTATGAAATTATTTTCTTAAGAGAGAAGAGAACTAGGATAAGGAAGGTTATGGATTGATGGTGGCAAAACAGAAACCTGTTGAGAGGACTTTTAATGAGCGTGTTCAAACTAGAAGTAATAGTAGAGTAAAAGATGAGTTCACAAACCAAAGTTGGAGGATTTGGGATTAATTGAAATCCTCAAGTGGCACATGGTAAGTGACTGCTTATTTAGAGCCAATAGATAGGTTTCTGTGAGGTTAAAGAAGTGAAAAATCCCATACAAAGCTAGTGAGATGTTAAATTCTAATTAGAAGTGTTAATTTAAAAAATTCCAATTTCATCAGTGAAAGTGTTTTTGTTGTTCTGATTCTCTTTGCTACAGTGAATCCTAAGTATCCTGACTCAGTATGTTCCAGTATTACCACTTCTATAGGATAGAGGAAACTTTACTGTGGCCATAGGAGATTGGAGCATACCTTTCAGTGTTGCCATGAAAAAAGACTTGCCAGCATTTCTATGGAAAATTCCTATTTTCAGGGTTTTATAGTCAGTCATAGTTATTCACTGTGGCTAAAATTTATATGGGGCCTTTCAGAAGGGAAAAGTATTTATCTATTCTTTCATAATGTCCCTTCCCCACTATTTTCTGCTTTATATATCTTCAAAAATATCCATTGAATTTACCAAATTCAGATGACTGTGCTTTGCATTGTGTATTTATTAAATATAAAATAATAATATCAACATTTTGCAGACCATTAATCCATAATGAAGATTAAGCCTTTTGAAAGAGCATACAAATATTAACTAACCAAAACTGATTAAAAATTAAACATAAAATAAATCCAATATTAACAGCTATCCAAAGAATATGCAAGTGTATATTAATATTTTTATTTCAATAGTAGCAATCATGTTCCAAATTATTTAATGTAAACTTAAATGTTTACATTAGAGAAAAACTGTTATGTATAATATTTAAAAGTCTCAAATACAAATGGGCTTACTTAGTAAAATACACAGTATATTTTTTTACATTGAGTAGTTTATTTATTTATTTATTTATTTATTTATTTATTTATTTATTCAGTATCATTTATGGAGTGCATATAAAATAACCAAAGAAAAATTAGAAACTAGGTACCATATTTTCATGCTATTTATTCTATCTTCTAAGTGAGCTTTTATCATTCTTAGTAGGATATGTAAGCCTCTCATTCTTTCATGCTGCCTATGGTCTACTCAAAGCCACCATTACAACTCTCTCTAACCCATCAGCCCCATCCCTACCCAAGGACAATGACAGAATTTTTTTTCCATATTCTACATCAAAATATAACTAAACAGTTTCTCATTTTCTAAGTTGCTTTTATCTGTACAGACCTGAAAAAGAACTGACTTAGTTTCTTCCTGATGTTGTAGAAGTGGAATTTTCAGAGATCAGGATAGATCACAAGTCCCTAGACATGCACTCTTTTGGAATATCTCAATATACACATGGATGGTAGAGGATGGTAGAGTCAAAGTCATACGTTAGAAGAAAAGACAAATATTTTAAACATTAATCTTTGTTTATTTTATATATATTATTTATATAAATATATAAAATATATATGTATTTATAGAAATATATGTAAATATGCATTTCTATAAATATATGTAAATATATTTATATAAATATACATATATATAAAATAATATATATATAATCCTCATCTGAGGACATTTTTATTGTCTTTTAGAGAGAGAGGAAGGGAGAGTAAGAAACATCAATGTGAGAGAGAAAGATCGACTGTTTTTCTACCATACAGTCCCAGACAGGGTATTGTACATGCCTGGATCAGGGATCTGACCCACAACCTGGGTATATGCTCTAACCAAGAATCAAACTCAGAACCCTTCAGTTATGAGATGACTTTCCAACAAATGAGCAATTCATACCAGGGAAATCTCTGTTTATTTTTATTTCTCATTAGTCATAATTTTAAAAATATATTTTGGATATCTTTTAGGATGCTAAAATTGTCCTAAAATACACTAGTTTATTCAGGATCAAAACGTTATTTCTTTAATAGATGGAATCAGAATACCTCTGGAGGAGAAATGGAACTTCTTATTTTCATAATAATCCATGGATGCAGTATCTCCATGGATGCAGGATGAGGAGCAGGCTGATGTGCATGATATAAAAAGATGAATATGATAATTGTTTTACATCCAGTAGGAAAGAGAGAAAACATTAAGAAGAAGAAGAAAAAAGACAGAGAAAAGAGTAAGGAAAAAATGACAAGAGATTAGGATTTGGTGTAGGAACAGAGAAATCTTGAGGTGAAGCAGTGACCAGGAAACAATGCCATGATGCTGTTTTGTTCAAAAACATCTGTATACCTAGGATGTCACTATTTGCTCAAGTCCAAGTACAGCTGCTTAGGCTGGTGGAGTTTTACCTGTGTGAGGATTTAGTGGTACTCAGTAAGGCTCAGTTGTATGTTTAAATGGATGTAATGCATAACAGGAATCAGGAGCCAAGAAAGACTAAGGAATTAGGTACAAGGAAGTGAAGAAATCTATCTAGATGTAAATTCCTTACACATTTACAGGAATTAAAATATGAGAATGGACCATGGTATTGAGAAGTGTTGCTTTACAAAAAGGAAATAAAAGGCTACAGTCCTGGCTGAGTTGTTCAGCTGGTCGGAGCATCACCTCAAAAACCAAAAGGCTGTGGTTTTGACTCCCGGTCAGGCACAAACCTGGGTTGTGGGTCTGGTCCCTGGTAGGGGCATATACAGGAGGCAACCACTTAATGTTTCTCTCTCACATCAGTTTCTCTCTCACATTAGTTTCTCTCTTTCTCTCTCCCTAAAATCAATAAACATCCTCCGGTGAGAATTAAAAAATTAAAATATAAGAGGCTCCATATTATATTACATATTGGACAAAATAATCATTACATATGAATTTGAAAAACACAATCTTAACACATCACATATTTTAATTTCATTACAGTATTTTTATATAATTATTTTATTGTTTATTCTATTGTTGTCCCTTTTAGCCTCCTCCACCCAGCCTACCCCTCTCTCCCACAGTCAGTCCTCTCTTTGTTGTCCATGTTGATGAATCTTTCACACACATTCTTTGACTAGCCCCTCCCACTTACTTCCACCATTCTCCTCCTCACTCTTCCCCTCATACACCTTTCAGTATCATCCATGTTTCCATGTACCTGGTTCTATTTTTCTTGTTAGTTTATATTGTTTGTTAGGTTCCAGTTTTAGGTGAGGTCATATGGTATTTTTCTTTTGCCAACTGCCTTATTTCACTTAGCAAAATAATCTCCAATTCCATCTGTGCTATTATAAAAGGTAGGACTTCCTTCTCTCTTTATGCTGTATACTATTCCATTGTGTAAATGTACCACAGTTTTTTAATCCACTCATCTGCTAATAGGAACTTGGGCTGCTTCCAATACAGCTATTGCAAAAAGTGTAGCTATGAACATAGGTGTGCATAAGTTCTTTTATTTAATTTTATTTTTATTTTTTACTGTTATTTTCTTTAATTAAATATGCATTTATTGTTGTTCAAGTACAATTGTCTCCATTTACCCACCACCACTTTCCACCACCTCACCCTCAATCTTCCCCTCTTTGGCTTTGTCCATGGGGCTTTTATGCATGTTCCCTAACAATCCCTCCCTTTCTTTCCCATATTATCCTCCTTCCCCTCACCTCTGGTTACTGTCAGTTTGTTCTTTATTTCAATGGTTTTGTTATATTTTGCTTGCATCTTTGTTGATTAAGTTCCATGTATAGGTGAGATCATATGGTATTTATCTTTCACTGCCTGACTTATTTCATTTAGCATGATGCTTTCCAGTTCCAACCATTATGTCGTGAAAAGGTAGGAGCTCCTTCTTTCTTTGTGCTGCCTTGTATTTAATTGTGTAAATGTACTATAGTTTTCTGAACTACTCATTTATTGATGGGCATTTAAGTTGCTTGTAGCACTTAGCTTTGTAAATTGTGCTGCTATGAACATTGGGATGCACAGGTTCTTTTGACTGGTGTGTCAAGGTTCTTAAGGTATAATCCCAGCAGTGGGATTGCTGGGTCAACAGGCAGTTCCATTTATTTAGTTTTTGAGGAAATTCAATTAAGTAGTGTTTTACAGAATGGCTGCACCAGTCTGCAATCCTACAACAATGTACAAGTGTTCCTATTTCTCCAGAACCTCATCAGTACTTATTGTTTGTTGATTTGTTAATGATGGTCATTCTGACCTGTGTGAAGTGGTATCTTATAGTGGTTTTAATTTGCATCTCTCTGATGGCTATGATGCTGAGCATCCTTTCGTATGAGTCTGGGCTCTCTGCATGTCCTCCTTGGAGAAGCGTCTATACAGGTGGGCGATAACAGCTGGTGAAATTGAAGCAGTAATAAAAAAACTCCCAGCATATGAAAGCCCTATATCAGATGGATTCACAGGAGAACTTTACCAAACATTTAAGGAATAGCTAACCCCTATAATTCTCAGACTATTCCAAAAAATCCAAGAAGAATGAAGACATCCAAACTCTTTTAATAAGGCTAGCATCATCCTAACCCCCAAACCAGATAAAGACACAACAAAGAAAGAAAACTGCAGGCCATTATTGCTGATGAACATAGATGCTAAAATCCTCAATAAAATATTGGCAAACTGCATCCAGCAATACATTAAAAAGATTGTACACCATAATCAAGTGGGATTCATCCCAGAGATGCAAGGATAGTACAATATTTGAAAATCAATAAATGTAATACACCACATAAACAAAAGGAAAAACAAAAACCACATGATAATATCAATAGATGCAAAAACAGCATTTGATGAGATAGAGTACCCTTTTATGATAAAAACATAAAAACACTCATCAAAGTAGTAGCAGAGGGAGCATATTTCAACAACATAATAAATGCCATATATGAGAAACCAACAGCCAATATCATACTCAATGGGCAAAAATTAAAAGTTTTCTGACTAAGATCATGAATAAGACAAGGGAGTTCCTCATGTGATCCTCATGGTAGTGCCTATTCCAATGTGAATTCCTGGTTGTGACACCAGCACACACATATTTGCACTGTATGTACATTATAAATATACATAAAAATATTTACCACTTCTATTCAATATGTTATTGCAATTCCTAACCACAAAAAAGTCATATAAGAAAATGAAATAAAAGGAATCTAAATTGGAAAGGAGGAAGTAAAATGGACATTTTTTGCAGATGAAATGATAGCATACATAGGAAACCCTATAGACTCCACCAAAACCTATTTGATCTAATAAGCTAATTTGGCAAAATAACAGGATAGAAAGTCAGTATTTAGAAATTGAAAGCATTTTTGTACACCAACAATGAAATATCAGAAATAAAAATCAGAAAAAAAATCCCATTTTTTATAGCACAAGAAAAATAAAGGCCCTAGGAATAAAATTAACCAAAGAGGTAAAGGACCTATATGCAGAAAACTACACAACACTGAAGAAAGAAATTAAGGAAGACACACATGAATGGAAGAATATACCATATTCATGGATTAGAAGAATTAACATCATTAAAACATTCATACTACCCAAAGCAATTTATCAATTCACTGCAATACCTATTAAAATACCAATGGCATATTTCACAGATCTAGAACAAACATTTCAAAAATTTATATGTATCCATAAATAACTCTGAATAGCCACAGCAATTTGGAGAAAGAAGAACAAAACAGGAAGGATCAAAATACCTGACATCAAACTATATTACAAGGCCATATTAGTCAAAACAGTCTGATACTGGCATTAGAACAGACACATAGATCAGTGGAAGAGAATAAAGAACCCAGAAATAATCCCAAGTCTCTATGGTCAGTTGATATTTGACAAAAGGGGCAGAAGTATATATGGAGTAAAAATAGCCTCTTCAACAAATGGTGTTGGACGATTTGGAGAGCTAAATGCAAAACATTAAATTAAACCACCATTGTGTAACATCCACAAAAATTATCTAAAGATGGGTAAAATACTTAAATATAAGTTGTGACACAATAAAAGTCCTAGAGGAGGAGATAGGCAGGAAAATCCCAGAGAGTCCATGCAGCAATATTTTCACTGATATGTTCCCTGGAGCAAGGGACATAAAGGAATGAATAAATACATTGGGCTTCATCAAGATAAAAAGCTTCTGCGCGGCTAAAGAAACATCAGCAAAATGAAAAAGAAACAAACTGTATGAGAAAATATATTTGCAAATGATAGCTTGGACAAGGGTGTGATATCCAAATATATAAAGAACTCACATGACTCCAATTCTGGAAGACAAACAACCCAATCAAAAAAATGGATAAAGGACCTGAACAGACACTTCTGCAAGGAGGACATACAGAGGGCCTAGAGACACATGAAAGGATGCTCAGCATCGCTAGCCATCAGCAAGATGCAAATTAAAACCACAATGAGATACCACTTCACATCTGTGAGAATGGCCATCATAAACAAGTCAACAAACAAGTGCTGGAGAGGTTGTGGGAATAGGGACCCCTAGTACCTTGTTGCTGGGAATGCAGACTGGTGCAGCCACTGTGGAAAATAGTGTGGAATTTCCTCAGAAAGCTAAAAATGGAACTGCCTATTGACCCAGCAATCCCACTACTGGGATTATACCCTAAGAATCCTGGCACTCCAATCAAAAGAACCTATGAATCCCAATGTTCATAGCAGCACAATTTACAACAGCCACATGCTGGAAGCAACCTAAATGCCCATCAGTAAATGAATGGATAAAAAAATTATGGTACATGTACACAATTGAAAACTTGGCAGCACAAAGAAGGAGCTCCTACCCTTAGTGACAACATGGATGGATCTTGAAAGCATTATGCTAAATGAAATAAGCCAAGTGGTGAAAGACAAATACCATATGATCTCACCCATGAGTGGAATGTAATCAATAAAACAAAGAAGCAAGAGAAATATAACAAAAGCTATTGAAATAAAGGACAATGTGACAGTGACCAGAAAAGAGGAGGATTGAGATTGGGGGGGGGGTGGCAAGTGGGAAGAGTTGTCAGGGAATATGTTTAAAGGACTCATGGACAAAGCCAAGGGCGGGTAGGATCATGGGGGTGAGGTGGGGATGGTTGGTGTGGGAGGGGGTGGTGGGGAAAATTGGAGACAAGTGTAGCTGAACAACATTTAAAAAAAATTAAAAATAAAAGAACTCATAACATGCCACTCCAGGAAGACCATCCAATTAATTTCATTATGATATTTGACAAGGTATTTTGTATTTACATGTAAACATGAAAGGAAAATACTTAAGGCTGACATCTTTAGGTAGATTTAAAGTTGATAGAATTATTGTAATAAGTATTGATTGATATTATTTTAGGAATATTTCCCATCAACATTGGTCAACCCACACCTATATTAATTATTCAGTTTAGACATTATTAAATCAAGAATATTCTGAGAGAAGCAGCTAAAAGTAACTAACTAAAAACTAGTATTTTTGAGCACTTTTTAATGGGCCACATAATTAATTCATCTTATTCTCACAAAAGACATTTTAGGTAGGTTCTAATAACAGCACAATTTTAAAATTAGAAAATGAAAGTGTGGAGAAGTTAAGTAACTGGCCAAAGATATGCAGCTAGTAAGAGTGAGGCTGGAGTTTGATCCCAAATCATGTTCATATCCCACCTTTATAACCAACATGAAATGCTCCTTCCATAATAATGGTTAATATCTATAAAATTGTGTCTTAGGAAGAAATATTGAAAAAATTTGGAACTGTTTAATTTGGAACACAAAAGGTATTTGGACAAAAGAGGTAAAAGAGAAACTATTAATTAATCAAATCCAGCAAATAATATCTGAGACACACTGTATAAATCACATCTGAAAGTCAGTCCATCTGGGAAAGACACAATGTCAAATCCTTGCTAACAATGTGATGTTCAAATTGTTCAACATCTTTGAAATTGAAACATTCTAAAACCTTTTTTTAAAGATTTTATTTATTTCTTATTTTTTAGAAAGTGGAAGGGAGGGAGAAAAAGAGGGAGAGAAACATCAATGTGTGGTTGCCTTTCATGTGGCCCCCACTGGGGATCCAGCCTGCAACCCAGGTGTGTGCCCTCATTGGGAACCAAACCGGCAGCCCTTTGGTTTGCAGCCTGCACTCAATCCACTGAGCTATACCAACCAGGGCCCTTCTAACATTTTTTAACAGCAAATTGTATCAGCTCTAAAAATATAAAAGAAGGAATTAGAAACAGTAACTGTATGAAGTATCATCCTCAAAAAGTCTAGTAGAAGAGTTCTCCTAACAGAAAAAAATCACTAAATTTAGCTGGTTGTATTTATCATCAAAAATGTAAAAATTTACATTCTGTTTATGTGTTTGGCTCTCTTTCATGTTCAAAATGTGTATTAGGGGTCCCAGGAGTTTGAGCACTTCTGAGTCACCTAAAGGATTTCCAGGCACCCAGAACTGCAGTGATAATGGTCCGTGTCATTTAAAGGATTTCAGGATCCCCAACACTGCAGTGATAATGGTCCTCATTGTATTGGTCAAGATGATAGTAGCTAGTAGCCTCTGATCATGCCTGACCAAGATGCACTTATTTGAAGTTCTACATGTTAACCCACCATGACAGAAAACATCAGGTAGGGAAAATCCATCTTTATCACTTCCAGCTTTCTCTTTCTGAACTCCTGTTCCCTTGGAAGAAAAAACATGAACAATTCTCCACTTTGGTGATCACATTTGTTTAACCCTCTTTCCTCATCTATTATAAAAACATACTATTATGAAAGAGCTTGATGTTCAATACAGGTATCTGCAACTCAGTATGAAAACAAAAAATTCATTACCTTTCCTCATTGACAAGTACATTGAATAAAGTATCATTGTGAAATGAAGGATTCTGTTCTCTTTAGAAAATAATTCAAGAATATATAGTCTGGTGGTAAAAATACTTTAAGCAAGAGTTTCTATATCAAAATTATTATCTGTGTTTGTATATGAAAAGATTCTCAGCTGAGAAAAGTAAGATTAATGCTTTTGTTTACCTTCATATTTATGATGTTGAATATATATATAGTTTCATTTTGTAAACATTTAAGTAAACATTTATTTTAATCTTTAAATTAGACACTTAGAAAATGCATTTACATATTATGTATATTTGTATATATTTATAATATATATATTGTACACATATGTGTGTGCTGGTATCACAACCAGGAATTCACATCAGAAGAGGCACTACCATGAGGAACTCTAGAGATGCTTTAACAACTCCCATGTGGAAGCTCCATAAGAAGCCATGTTAAACCACCATAATTACCACCGCCAGCTAAACACGTAGAGTAACACATGCATTTGTCAATTATCCTTCCCCCAAACCAATGTAATGACATTAATGGAAGTAAAGATGAAAAGTGTAAACTAATAAGATAAAAGACAGTGATAGTTAAACATATCAACAATGGGAAAGCAAATGGAGAAGAGAGAAACAGAAAAGAAGAATGAGAAGATGAGGATTATTATATAATGTGTTAAATACAAATAAGAAGAGTTTTAAGGAGTCATAAAAGTTGTGAAAATTTGTAAGTGTAGTAAAAGCATAAGCAAATGAAAAACTAAACTTTGCTAATTATAAGGAAAGCAAAAATTTGAAAATGATATGTAATAAATGTATATTACTTGATTTAGCAATGAAAATATATATCCATAGTAAAACTGATGATCAATTTCAGTCAACAAGTTTATTGTTATTTGGGAAGATAAAAGGAGGTGGAGTAGTATTATATAAAGTTTTTATTATTATTTTAAGTGATTGAACAGTAAAAGGTGTGTAAAAAATTATAAGCATGTAAATGTGTATTATACCATAAAAAACAGATAAAGGCCTTGAAATAACTTACCCTGGAGAGGATGTCATGGAAACTAAGAAAGCAAAACACTGATATTTTCTTAACTACTTTATAACGTTATTTTAAAATAAACTAAATGCATATATTATTTTTTATTAAAAACAATATTTTTAAAAACAACCCAAGAGCTACTTTCTTCCCATATCAAAATAAATACTCAACTAGATCACATAGGCATAATTATACTTCATTCATACAAATACAACTTATGTGTACATCCATTTTCAACCTTTCTTAGAAAGAGACATTCTGATTTAGGGTTTTTTATTTTAATTTTTTAAATTGTTTTTCAAGTACAGTTGTCTCCATTTTTCTCCCAACACAGGCCCCCATCACAACCATCCCCACTTCCCACACTTGAGCTTACCCCCCTTTGGTTTTGTCCCTGTGTTCTTTACAGATGTTCCTGAAAAACCTTCTCCCTTTTGCTCCCATTATCCCCTCCCACCTCATTCTGGTTACTGTCAGTTTATTCCAAAGGAATTTTTTAAAATATATTTCATTGATTATGCTATTACAGTTGTCCCATCCCCCCCTTTACTTCCTTCAGCCCTGCACACCCCCTCCCACACACATTCCCCCCTTTAGTTCATGTTCATGGGTGATGCCTATAAATTCTTTGGCTTCTACATTTCCTATACTATTCCTACCCTCACCCTATTTGCTACCTACCATCTATTCTGCTTATTCTCTGTGCCATTTCTGCCTCTCTCTTCCTCCCAATCTCCTGTTGCTAACCCTCCATGTGATCTCCATTTCTGTGGTTCTGTTTCTGTTCTAGTTGTTTGTTTAGTTTATTTTTTGTTTTAGGGGTGGTTGTTAATAACTGGGGTTGTTGTCATTTTATTGTTCATATTTTTTATCTTCTTTTTCTTAGATAAGTCCCTTTAACATTTCATAGAATAAGGTCTTGGTGATGATGAACTCCCTTAACTTGACATTATCTGGGAGGCATTTTATCTGCACTTCCACTCTAAATGAAAACTTTACTGGATAAAGCAATCTCTGATGTATGTCCTTACCTTTCATTATTTTGAATACTTCTTTCCAGCCCTTCTTGCCTGGAAGGTCTCTTTTGAGAAATCAGTTGACAGTCTTATGGACACTCATTTTTAAGTAACCGTCTTCTTTTCTCTTGCTGCTTTTAAGATTCTCTTTTTCTCTTTCTTGGCTAATGTAATTATGATGTGCCTTGGTGTGTTCCTCCTTGAGTTCAACTTCTTTGGGACTCTCTGAGCTTCCTGGACTTCCTGGAAGTCTATTTCCTTTACCTGATTGGGGAAGTTTTCCATTATTTGTTCAAATAAGTTTTCAATTTCTTGCTCTTCCTCTTCTTCTGGTACCCATATGATTCGAATGTTGGAACATTTAAAGATGCCCTGGAGGTTCCTACGCCTCTCCTCATTTTTTTTGAATTCTTTTTTCTTCATTCTGTTCTGGTTGAATGTTTCTTTCTTCCTTCTGGTCCACACCATTGATTCAAGTCTCAGTTTCCTTCTTGTCACTATTGGTTCCCTGTACATTTTCCTTTATTTCACTTAGCATAGCCTTCATTTTTTTCATCTAATTTGTGACCATATTCAACCAATTTTGTGAACATCCTGATTACCAGTGTTTTGAACTGTGCATCTGATAGGTTGGCTATCTCTTCATTGCTTAATTGTATTTTTTTTTCTGGAGCTTTGATCTGTTCTTTTATTTGGGCCTTTTTTTTTTTTTTTTTTGGCTCCTGGTGACTGTTATGTAATAAAGGGCAGAGCTTCGGGTGTTTCCCAGAGCAGGGAAACCCTCGTTGATGCATGGTGAGGCTATATGTCGGGGAGGGGTCCGACAGAGAACAGTGGTACCTGCTCTTCTCTCTGCCATTTGCAGGCACTTATCCCGCTACCCACAACCAAATTGAGCCCTTCTGGTGCTGATTCTTGGGTGGGTGGGTTTGTATACATTCTAGGATCCTGTGGGTATCTCCTTTGAATTCTCCTATGAGGCTGGGAGTTTGTCCCACTGCCACCTCAACCCCCACAGGTATTTTCAATCAGAGGTTTAAGACTTTGTTTCCTGGTGCTGGGACTCTGGGTTGTGAGGTCTGTCTCAACTCCCCAGTAGTTCCTCCTAGTTTATCTTCAAGCTAATATGGGACTGCCCAGCCTGCAATCTGCTGCCTTGCTGGGTCCACCAGCTTCTGCCTTACACACCAGCTGCAGCCCTGCCTGCCCTGGTCCTCCAGCCACTGCCTTACCTGGTGTCATCTCTGCCCAGCTGCCAGTTTCTGCCCCTCCTACCAGTTTGGATGAATGTTTCTTCTTCGACTCCTAACTAAGGAGTCAGACTTCTATACAGTTTGATTTTCTTTCAGTTCTGGCTGTTATTGTTTTTAAATTTATTGTTGTCCTTCTTTGGTTGTGTGAGGAGGCACAGTGTGTCTATCTATGCCTCCATCTTGTCTGGAAGTCTGCCTGATTTATGTTTTTTTAATCTACAGATTATGTTGAGATAAATTATACTAATTAAAATATTATTATGGGAAATTAATTTTTAAAAACATGCATCCATGCAACATTTTGTATTCACAAGCACTCTAAGAGATTCACTTAAATAGTGAAACACCTTATCAGTACTATAGTTAAAATTCAAGGAGCAATTTATCAGAACATTATTCTGGAATATGCCTAACAACTTGTAGTTAGTGCATTCTTTTCAGGAGGTTTTAATACTCTGTCATCTTTCTGTATCTTGAATTTAGGACAAGTTAATACCATGAAGTGGGTTTGAAAACCTTTTCCTGTGGAAACTGTGGGACTGATATCTGCAAAAAAAGATTCATAAGTCATTTACACTTTGTATGTATAGACTGACCGAATTTCTTTTAAAGGCATTTCCTTATATTTATCTTTTTGTAAGTTCAAATGCCAGTTTTTTGCCCACTGACACAGGCTTTTGAGATATTTCTGCAGCTGGCATTTCACTGTCTGGCATTTTGGTCACTGTAAATTTACTCACAGGATCATTTATAGCACTCTAAAATGAGGCCAGTTCCCAAACCATGCTGATAAAAATAAAACAATATTGTCCTAAATTGCCCCTCTATTTTTTTTTTTGTTGTTCAAGTACAGTTGTCTCCATTTCCTCCAATCCCCCCTGCCATACCTATGCCCCCTTCCACCATCAATTCTACCCCCCACTTTGGTTTGGTTTACTGTCCCTGAACTACATCCCTCTGCATAGCAAAGCAGGCTACTGAAGCACGTGGTAATTGTTTGAATAATTTTCTTTAATTCTCACCAGATGATATTTTTATTAATTTTAGAGAGAGAGGCAGGGAGAGAGAAAGAAAAACATAGATGTCAGTGAGACTCATCCATTGGCTGCTTCCCATATACACCCAGACTGATGATCGAATCTGTAACCTAGGTATATGCCCTCATCAGGAATCAAACTGACAAACTCTTCTGGTGCATGGGCTCCAACCAACTGAGCCACCAAAATAGGCTTGATTATTTATTTATTATGTATGTATGTATGTATGTATGTACTTATTTATTTATTATTTCTAGACAGAGGGGGAAGGAGAGAGAAAGAGAGGAAGAGAAACATTAATGTGTGGTTGCCTGTCACACGACCCTACTGGGGTCCTGGGCCACAACACAGGCATGTGCTCTGACTGGGAATCAAACCAGTGACTCTTTGGTTCACAGGCCAGCACTCAATCCACTGAGCCACACCAGCCATAACTAGAACATTTTTTAAAAAATTCATTTTAAATGAGTTTATGGAATTAAGTCATTTTGATGTTATGGATGACCCCTTATTCTTTATCTATACTGCAACAGATCATTTTGTTATTATTACTTACTACTGTATTATGCTGTTATTATTTTTCCATTTTATTACATTGGATTATACTATATATTATTATATTATAGTATCATTTTATTGTTATTATTAGTGTTTGCAGGCGACATAAATCCAACACAAACCAGCTTAATTAAAAAGTGGGGATTATAATAAAGATTTGTAAATATTTATAGACACACAAAATCAAGAACAAATTCTAGACTCAAGAAAGATTGGGACAAAGCATTCTAATACCATCCTGTTATTTTTATTCACTATGTACTGTTTTTATTTTTCTTTTGAGAGAATACTTTTTGCTTTTTATTTCATACAGCAGAATTACCTTTCATTTGTTTTTCATGTTGATCAAGCTCGTAGAAAAATATAGTATCATATTTTATTTTAAATTATATTTTATTATTAGTGAAGAATAAGATATTTTCTTATTTATCTCTGATTTTCTATTTGTAATTATTCATAAGTTTCCTTTTTACATACTTGGCCTATTGAGGGGGTAAGAGTTTTCATAATTTTAAAATCTGCATGAGTTTTTATATTTTTAGGGTGTTAACCCTTTTTCTGTCATATATTTATGTTTATTATGTTCATCTTTAACTTTTTATGTAGTATTTAGTATAAATAAAGTTTTTAATATTTTAATTTTTTTAGTTACCGACATTTGTGTCATGTACAGAAAGTTGTCAATGACTACATAACTACTTTCTTATATTGTTTCTAGCAATTGTGTGAGGTTTAAAAATATTTGCATCTTAGATGTGTCTGAAATTTATTTTGTAAGATGTGAAGTAAATGTCCATCTTTACTTTGAGTTCTTTTGTTTCTTGTTTTAATAATTGTATTAAATATTCCATCCTTTGAGAATGCAGCTTTATAATAGTCACACACACACACACACACAGTTTAGTCCATGGTGCCACATAAAATAACTACCCTAAAACTCAGTAGTATAACATAAGCGTTACTCATAACTTGTGGGTCAGATATTGAGGAAGGGCTCAGCTGGGGGACTGTCTCTATTCCATGTGGCATCAGTTTAGGTGACTGGTATTGAGGCACCCAACTTCGTGATGTCTTCTTTCCTCACTTTTGTGGTGTTTGCCTGTTTCTTAGCCTTATTAACTCTAGTAAAACATAACATTTCATCCTCCATGTTTTCTCCATGTGGCTTAGGCATCTTACCACATGACAGTCCCAGAGTAGTCTCCAGCCTTGTAAGAGGAAGAAAAAGGAGGCTTCCAGGCCAGGCAAGGATTAAACCCAGTTGTGTGACAATCACCTTATTTTACTGGTCAGTGCAATTATAGTGCTATCCCCTCACCAGATTCAAGAGGATGAAGAAATAGACTACATTTTATTCTGGAGAAGAGGCCCTAGCCTCTTCTTAAAACATATGTGCAGCTGGAGTTCTTTGTGGCAGCCATCCATGGAAAATACATTTGGGCACACACACAAAGAAATATACACATATGCCTACAAAAATATTTACTATTCAAGAGCATTCTATGGCATTCTTCTAATTTAATTTTAAGTATTTAGTTAAAATAATAATTATTGCATGCTTACAGTGGGAGAGACCTTCTGCCAAGGCACTGTGGTAAAGTAGTAAACCTCATGCAGCAGAATCTGCACAGAGCTTCTACATTTCCACAAAATGCAGAAAGTCCCTCAGCAAAACTTTTATGCTATATTATTGTACAATTATTCTTATATCGATGTACCTTTACTCCTAGAAAAGCAGACATAGCCTTGTAAAAGTATTATTATGATTGTCACTCTTATGAATTGTGTCTGTCTTCTCCATTAAACAATACTAAAAAGTAACTTGGTATTAATATATGACACTACTTATTTTGAAATCAATTATTGTATCACTCAAGGTTCCAGCAGGGGGGAAAAAAAGCAAGGCAAACTGAAAGAGTTTAAAAAGGGCTATTGATAGAATGACTATTTATAAAAGTGTGAACTCATTTAAGAAATGCAAAAAAGACGGTGGAGAAGCCAGAGACTAGTGACACGGGGATTCCATTACCACCACTTAGCCTGAAGAGATAAAAAGAGAAAAAGCCCAGAGAAAAATTGGAGCCATGGAGAAAAGTCTGACGTTTAGAAGTGTAGTCATAGCTTCAGCTACTGCTTGAAATGCAGCAGAGGGCATAAGGGCTATAATCTGGCCTCCCTTTCTTTTGACCCTCCAGTCATATGACAGTGTCTCCTGTTGGCCCTTCCAACCAGGAGCTAGAGGCCAGGGGAACCTAAGTGAAAGATTTGGGCATAGAACTGGGCAGAGAATGGCTGAGTAAACATGTGGAAGAAAGCAAATGGAGAAACATCAGCCCAACACCCACACAAAATGTGTTTTATGTTTAAAAAATGTTTGATATGTCAAACCTACTTCACAGTGTATATCCAAAATAATTGACATCAGGATCTCAAAGAGAGTCCTGAAATCCCATATTTATTGCAGCATTGGTGTTAAAAACTAAGGTATGGAAGAAATCTAAATGCCCATGGAGAGATATAGAGTTTTTAAAAAGTGGTTTATGCATACAATGTAACATTATTCAGCCTTAAGATGCTATACACTTAGTATGATGTTTTTTCCACTGCTCAGAACCGCTTTTGAACATGTCAATTTGTTGCCTTTTAGTGCTTTTGCCATTTGTTTTGTTCTGGGTTTGGGTTTTTGTTTGTTTGTTTGTTTCATCTCTTCCACATTAGCAATGTGTTTCCCTTTGAGGACTTTTTTCATCCAGGGAAACAAACAAACAAAAAAAGTTGCTCAGGGTGAGATTGGGTGAATAGGGAGGGTAGGGCACAGGATGCCATTTTGATCGAAATCTGTTGAACACTCAGCGTGGTGTGGGCAGGACACTTGTTAATTACTCATCATGAAATGGGCAAATGTGTTGAAAAGATTCTTTAAAAAATCCACTGAGGCTGGGCATAGCCACTCACAACAATGCCAGCTGTTACTCAGCTGGGGAAGCCTGTACTACAAGGAGCCCCCACTCTGGAAGATAGTTGTAGCTTTTAGGTGGTCCCCCTCATAGTTAACAATCCTGTAATTTATACGTAAAATTTGCCAAGAAGGTATCACTTAAGGTTAAGTGCTCTTATCAAAAAAAATTTTTTTTCTTTCTTCTCTTTACCCTGGCTGGTATAGCTGAGTTGACTGAGCACCAGACTGTAAACCAAAGGGTCACTGGTTTGATTCCCAGTCAGTGCATATGCCTGGGTTGTGAGCCAGGTCCCCAATGGTGGGCACATGACAGGCAAACACACAAGTTTCTCTCCCTCTCTTTCTCCCTCCCTCCCTTCAAGACAGATGAAGGTATTTTGATATCTCTCAGCTGAATTTGGAGGGCTGATCTTTAGATATATTTCAATTACCTGTCTTTTGCCATGTTGCTGTTAATTCTTACACTGTAAGAAATTCAGTTTATTTACCTACAATATGAGGAAGGGAGAAACAATTTTATCACATGCCTTTGCAAATACAGATATATGAACATCTTTCATCCATAAACTTGACATATGAGTACATTGTCTTTATCTATCACTCTAATGTCTGTTTTGTACTTATTAAACATTTAGTGTTTAAAGGTTGGAGTTATGACCACTTCCTGAGATTTATATTCCTTTTCAAAAGGGACTCTGAAATACATAAAATGCCTAAATACAACAAGCAATGATGTTTCAGTGCATGAATGGTTATCATAGGGATTCTGGAACCAGCATTTTCCTCATTTTTATATTTATCAATATTTTTGTCAACCAAAACTTATTTATACTGTCACTATCATTACAACAGCCTGCTCTCCTGTCTGTTTGTACAGTGTGCTTTTGTCATATAGCTGTGCCTATGTTTGTGGTGTTCTGAAGGGGGTGATAATCTTAAAAACAGAAAAAAAAACAGTATATTTAGCTGCTTGTGTTTAATTTTAATTCTCTGATCATAGAAGAGATTATGTATTTTTTGTTATTTTATTTCTCTGGAATTAGATAATTATATGTGTGTCCATTTATTCATTAATTCATACAACCTCTATAACTTCAGTCAGAAGTATAATAATCAGCATCCTTTTAGGAAAGTGTTACGTACATGACTAAGATGCATTTTTCTTCCTTTTTCTTTGTAAATTCAGATAATAAGCCGATTGGCTTTATCTAGATTTAACCTTGTTGTAGATTCTTGCTACATATAAAATTGAAAGTAATGTGAAACCTAGAAACAATTAAAGTTCATCTTGTGATAGAAAACATCACCAAAGCTTCAATTGCTTCTCTCCCACTGTTAGGGAAATAGAATTGGAGATCGACTTTCTACCTCTGATTGGCGTGACTAACTG
>PVKM010008735.1:0-38398 GCA_004027735.1 Carollia perspicillata
GTCCCCTGCTTCCCAAATGCAAATTGGGCCCTTCTGGTGATCCCAGGGTGGGTGGGTTTGTGTACATTCTAGGACCCTGTGGGGTCTCCCCAATGAACTCTCCTGTCAGGCGGGGAGTTTCTCCCATTGCTGCCTCAACCTCCACAGGTGTTTTCAATCAGTAGTTTGAGGCTTTATTTCCCCACGCTGGGGCCCTGGGTTTCTCAGTCCATCCCACTCCCCAGTTATTTCTCCTGGTTTATCTGCACATGAATGTAGGACCCTCCAGTCTGCAATCTGCCACCTGACTGGGTCAGCCCACTGCTGCCTTGCTGACCAGCTGCTGCCTTGCCCACCCCAGTCCTCCAGCCACCGCCTTGCCATGAGTCCTCTCTGCCCAGCTGCCCATCTCCTTCCCTCTTAACAGTCTGGATGAATGTGTCTTCTTTAACTTCTTGGTTGTCAGACTTCCATACAGTTAGGTTTTCTGTCAGTTATGGGTGTTTTTTGTTTTTAAATTTTTGTTGTCCTTCTTTTGGTTGTGCGAGGAGGCACCAGTTGTCTACCTATGCTTCCATCTTGGCTAGAAGTCCCATGTATTTTTTTTTTATTTTAAATTTTAATTTTCCACTGTCTTACCCTGGTCTTCATTCCTACCTCTTAGTGTTCCCTCTCTCTTAATACTCTCAAAACCATTTCTCTTGCCTCTACACATCTCTTAAGCTTTTCTTTCTTTGTTTTTACCCCTTTATTCTCATCCCACCTATATTAATCTTAGTTCATTTGTTCTCCAGTTGGGTCCCTATTTTATCTATATATCTATGTCAATATCTATTTGTTGTTTTCTCTCTTCATATATATATATATATTTATATATATATATATAATATTTTTATTTTGGTTTAATCCTAGTATTATTTGAGTTCTTCCCTTACTCCAGTCCACCTTCCTTTCGCCCTTTTTTATTTAAAATATGATTTTCATTTTCTTTCTCTCTTTGTTTTGTCTCTGTTCTCTACTCTTATTATTGCTCCTCCCTCTACCCTTGCAAAACTACTTTTCTTTCAGCCATCTTGCATTCATTTTCCCTTTCTTATAATAGTTTTAACCTCGTTACACCTTTATTAATATTGGCTCATTTGCTGTTGATAATGTGGTTGTTGGTGGGGGTTATTTTTGCAGGTGTGGGTGTCTTTCCTGGGCTGTTTGGTATTATTCTGACAGCACTTGTAAAACAGTATACAAGATGTAGTAGTCAGAGTAATCTCAGTCAGCCAGCTGGAGCAAAGGACCTACCAAAGAATACCCAACAACAACCAAAACCCAATTATAATCAGAGAGTCTACATAGTCAGCATAAAGAGCATTGAGCTCAGGAGATCAAGTAGACATCTCTGCTGAGTCCCACAGTTCTCCTACCATAGAAGATAACACCACAAAGACAAGGAGTCAAAGGAGATCAATTTAATATGCAGAGACAAACAAGAAGAGTCAATAGAAATGGGGAGACAAAGAAACATCCCCCAATTGAAAGGAAAAGAGGCATTTCCAGAAAGAGTGATAAATGAAATTGAGGCAAGCGAACTACCAGACATCAAGTTCCAAATCATGCTTGTAAGGATGCTGAAGGAGCTCAGTGAGAACTGCAAAGAACTCCAGGGAAGATACAAGGAACTTACAGTGAACTACACAAGCATAGAAAAGGACATAAAAACTACCCACAAGAGCCAGGAGGAAATAAAAAATACAATATCTGAAATGAAGAACACAGGAGAAGGAATTAAAAACAGGTTAGATGAAGTAGAAGATTGAATCAGTGAGCTGGAGGATAAGGTAGAAAAAAATTCCCAGACAGAGCAACAAAATGAAAAAAGACTCAAGAAGAAAGAATGAAGAGGGGTTAAGGGAGCTATAGGACAACATGAAACATAATGATATTCATATAATAGGTACACCAGAAGGAGAAGAGTAGTAAGGTATAGAAAACTTGTTTGTAAAAGTAATTACAGAAAAGTTCCCTAATTTAATAAGAGAAAAAGTCACACAAGTGCAGGAAATACAGAGGGTCCCAATGAAGAGGAACCCAAGGAGGCCCACCTCAAGACCCATCATAATTAAAATGGCAAAATTCCAAGAGAATGATAGAATCTTAAAGTCAGCAAGGGTGAAACAGCTAGTAACATACAAGCTCTGATAAGAGAGCTCTGATAAGGTTATCACCTTATTTCTCAACAAAAACACGACAAGATAGAAGGGAATGGCAAGAAATATTCCAAGTAATGAAAAGCAAAAGCCTACAACCAAGACTACCATACCCAGCAAGGCACAGCTTTAAAATGGAAGGTGAAATAAGGAATTTGCCAGATAAAATAAGGCTAAAAGAGTACGTCTTCACTAAAGTAGCATTGCAAGACATGCTAAAGGGACTGTTTAAGAAGATGAAAGAAAGAAGAGAGAGACAAACACAGGTACAAAAATGGTATTGAATAAGTACCTGTTAATAATAACCTTAAATGTAAATGGATTAAATGCTCCAATCAAAAGACATAGGATAGCTGAATGGATAAGAGAACATGACCCACATATATGTTGTCTACAGGAGACCCATCTCAGAACAAAAGATGTACAGACTGAAAGTAAAGGGATGGAAAAATATTCCAAGCAAAAAGACATGAAAAAGAAAATGTTGGTCTAGGAATAATTATATCAGACAAATAGATTTCAAATAAAGGCCATAAAAAGAGACAAAGAAGGACACTTCATAATACTTAAAGGAAAATTCTTATCAAGAAGATACATCCATTGCAAATATATATGCCCCGAATATAGGAGCACACAAATATATAAGGAAAATCTTGGAGGACTTCAAGAAAGATACAGATAGCAACACACTCATAGTAGAGGATTTTAACATTCCACTGTCAACAATGGACAGATCTTCCAAGCAAAGAATCAACAAGGATATTTCGGCATTGAACAACACTCAAGATCAAATGGACTTAATTGCTATATACAGAACTTTTCACTCCAAAGAAGCAAAATATACATTCTTCTCAAATGCACATGGAACATTTTCAAAGATAGACTACATAGTAGGACACAAAACAAGCCTCAACTAATTTAAGAAAATTGAAATCATATCAAGCATCTTCTCTGATTACAATGGTTTGAAACTAGAAATTGACCTTAAGGAAAAAAACTCAAAAATATACAAATGCATGGAGACTGAATAACATGCTATTAAATAATAAATGGATAAAAAATGAGATCAAGGAAGAAATAAAGAAGTTTCTGGAAATAAATGAAAATGAACACACAACTATCCAAAACCTACAGGACACAGCGAAGGCAGTCATGAGAGGGAAATTCATAACAATACAGGCCTACATAAAAAAGATAGAAATTTTTCAAATAAACAATCTAACTCTATGTCTACAAGAACTAGAGGGACAACAACAAATGAGCCCAGAGTGAGTAGAAAAAGGGAAACAATTAAGATCAGAACAGAATTAAATTACATAGAGACTAAAAGAATAATCCAAAGGATCACTAAAACCAGGAGCTGGTTATTTGAAGAGATAAACAAAATTGACAAGCCTTAAACAAGAATAATTTAAAAAAATGAAAGGACCCAAATAAATAAAATCAGAAGAGCAGAGAAATTAAAACCAATACCACAGAAATACAAAGGATTGTAAGAAATTACTATGAACAAATATATGCCAAAAATTTGACAATCTGGGTGAAATGGATAAATTTCTAGAAAAATATAATCTTCCAAAACTGAATCAAGAGGCAGAAAGCCTGAATAGATGGATAACAGCTAGTGAAATGGAAGCGGTAATCAAAAAACTCCTGACACACAAAAGCCCTTGACCAGACAATTTCACAGGCAAATTTTACAAAACATTTAGAGAAGAACTAATAGTTTCCTTCTAAAACTATTTCATTTTCAAAATATTGAAGAAGAGGGAAGACTTCCAAGCTCTTTTTATAAGGCCAGTATTATCCTAATATCAAAATTGGGTAAAGATACAACAAAGAAAGAAAACTACAGGCCAATATCATTGATGAACATAAATGCTAAAATCCTCAACAAAATATTGGCAAACTACATACAGCAATACATTAAAAGATCATACACCATGATCAAGTGGGATTCATCCCAGGATGCAAGGATGGTACAATATTCACAAATCAATAAATGTTATACACCACATAACCAAAAGACAAAAATCACATGATCATATCAATAGATGCAAAAAAAGCATTTGATAAAATACAGCATACATTTATGATAAAAACACTCAGCAAAGTGGGATTAGAGAGAGCATACCTCAAAATAATAAAGGCCATATTAGAGAAACCCACAGCCAACATCATACTCAATGGACAAAAACTGAAAGCTTTCCCCCTAAGATCAGGAATAAGACAAGTGTGTCTATTTTCACCACTTCTGTTCAGCATAGTATTGGAAGTTCTATTCACAATGATTTGCCAAGAAAATTATTTAAAAGGCATCCAAGTTGGAAAGGAGGAAGTAAAACTCCCATTGTTTGCAGATGACCGGATTATGTACATAGAAAACCCTATAGACTCCACCAAAAATCTACTTGACCTACTAAGTAAATTTGGCAAAACACTAGGATACAATCTCAATATTTAGTAATCTAAGGCATCTTTGTACACCAACAATGAAATATCAGAAAGAGAAAATAGGGGGAAATCCCATTTACTATAGCAACAACAAAAAAATAAAGTAGCTAGGAATAAACATAACCAAGGAGGTAAAAGCCCTGTATTCAGAAAACTACAGAACATTGAAGAAAGAAATTAAGGAAGACACAAATAAATAGAAACATATACCTGCCCATAGATTGGAAGAGATAACATTATTAAAATGTCCATACTAACCAAAGCAATCTATAGACTCAATGCAATCCCTATTAAAATACCAATGAGAAATTTCACAGATTTAGAGCAAATATTTTAAAAATTTACATGGAACCATAAACAACCATGAATAGCCTCAGCAATCTTGAGAAGAACAAACCAGGAGGGATCACAATACCTGATATCAAACTATGTTATAAGGCCACTATAATCCAAACAGTCTGGTATAAGAATAGACACATAAACCAATGGAACAGAATAGAGAGCTTGGAAATAAATCCATGTCTCTACAGTGAATTAATATTTAACAAAAAGATCAGGGTCATATAATGGAGTAATAATAGCCTCTTCATCAAATGGTTTTCTGAGATCTGGATGTGTACATGCAAAAAAAAAAAACAAAAACAAAAAACAAAACAAAACAAAACTAGACCACAAACTTACCCCATACAAAAATAAACTCAAGATACATAAAAGACTTAAATATAAGTTGTGACACCATAAAAGTCCTAGAGGAAAACTTAGGCTTTAAAATTTCAGATATCCCCCATAGCAATATTTTTCACTGATATATCTGCTAGGGTAAGGGATATAAATGAAAGAAAACAAATGGGACTATATCAAATTAAAAAGCTTCTGCATGGCTAAAGAAAACATCAGCAAAATGAAATGAGAACCAACCAAAGGGGAAAACATATTTGCCAACAATATCTCAGACAAGGGTTTTATCTCCAAAATATGTAAAGAATTCATATGACTCAACATCAGGGAGACAAAGACTCTAATGAAAAATTGGGAAAGACCTGAAAAGAACCTTCTTAAGGAGGACAGAGGGCCCAGAGACATATAAAAGAATGATCAACATCACTAGCCATCAGAGAGATGCAAATTAAAACCACAATGAGATACCACTTCACACCAGTCACAATGGCCATCATTAACAAATCGAAAAATAAGTGCTAGTGAGGATGTGGAGAAAAGGGAACCCTAATGCACTGTTGGTGGGAATGCAGACTGGTGCAGCCCATGTGGAAAACAGTATGGAATTTCCTCAAAAAACTAAAAGTGGAACTGCCTTTTGATTCAGTGATCCCACTGCTAGGATTATACCCCCCAGAATTCTGAAACATCAATTCAAAAGAACCTATGCACCCCAGTGTTCATAGAAAGTGTTATTCACAATAGCCAAGTGGATCAAAAAGCTGTGGTACATTTAAACAATGGGATACTATGCAGCAGAAAGAAAGAATTCCTACTCTTTGCAATAGTATGGATGAAACTGGAGATTATTATGCTAAGTGAAATAAGCCAGGCAGCAAAAGACAAATACCATATGATCTCACATATAAGTGGTACCTAATGAACAAAACAAATAATCATGTAAAGTAGAACCAGAGGCAAAGAATCAAGGAAAAGACTGAGAGGGAACACAGGAGAGGTGGCTGGGGAATAATGGGGGAAAGAAAGGGAAGAGTCTCATCAAGGAACATGTATAAAGGACCAAGAGAAATGGACAACACGGTGGGGACTGACTGTGGCAGAGGGCAGTGGGGGGTAAGAGAGAGCAATGATGGAAAAATTGGTACAACTGTAATAGAACAACAATAAAAAATATATACTTTCATCTCCCCAAAAGGAAACATACTCAACAAGCCGTTGCTATTCATTCTCTCCTTCCCTTAGTCACTCTGGAATCACTAGTTTGCTTTCTGTCTCCTTACATTTACCTAACCTGGATATTTCATATTAATGGAATTGTATAATATGTGATATTTTATGTATAGTGTCCTTAACTTAGGATAATGTCTCTGAGGTTCATCTATGCTGTAGTATATATGATTTTGTTCCTTTTTATGTCTTGTTAAAATTCTAGCACATAGATATACTGCATTTGGTTAATACACTTATCAGTTGATGAATACTTGGGTTATTTCCATCATTTGCCTATTGTAAATTGTGCTGCTATGAATTTTAGTGCACAAGTATTTCATCATGCTGTACAGAACAGGGCTCAATTTAAAAGTTATGAATTGATAATTTCTGAAATTTTCCATTTAATACTCTTACACCATGAAACTATGGAAAGTGAAATAATGGAGGGTAAACTGTAGAAAAGAAAACATGGATGTGGTGGGGTGTGGGGGGGCTCTGCCCACAGAGCCCCCTCATCCACCACGGATGAACATAATGCTACCAAGACATGATTGCTTGGGGAGGAAAGGTGGCTAGCTTCTCTCAAGGGAGAAGGTCCCAGAGCCTCTTCCTCAATGGCTTTTTATTAGGTCCATAACACACAGGGATACAGGTAAAGCTCATTAATCAATGTCAGGTGTCAAGGATCAAACAACAGATAACATTTCAAAGAAATCTGAGGGCTTAATCTGAGTCAGTGTCTGTCAGGTAAGGGGGTTGCAAACACTTTAGGAGACATACTCATTTCCTGCCCAGAACCTTATTGTATGGATGAAAGCACTCTTAACAAAGCGGGATTCACAGGATTTTAATAATTCTTTCTTATGCCTGATCACCCCAGAACCCGCTCTAGCCAGCAGAGGGCTGCACCCCTCCCCATCAAGATTCAGTCTTAAGTGAATTAGAGCCAGGAAGCGCTTCTCCCAGATGGAAAGGAGACTCCAGCTATGTCAAAATAGCTGGGGTTGGGGTGGGGGTAGTGGGTAGGGTGAGGGTCTTTTGCCCTCACTTTGCTGCAGCCCCCACTGAGTCCTTTCTTGATGGCCTCCCACATGATCATGTTTAGTTGGGTTGCCCCTCCTCTGAGAGGTCTTACCCATAGACCCTAACTAACCAACCAAGAGTTGGGGGCTAGAGATGGCAGAGGCAGCGCTCTTGCCAGGGAGATAAGCTTTGTTTCCTCAGTGGCTTGTGGTCCGGAGGTCACTCACTCAGCCTTAGCCATGGGGGGCGGTTACAACTCCTGAAACCAGACAGAGTGGTTCCCAACAGTGGGGCTACTCCATTTCTCTAAGTTCTGGTAAGATTGATTCTGACAGTTTTTGTAGATATATTAGTGTTTCTGGGGAGTAAAGGACCCCAGAAATCCCTACTCTGACATTTTTGCTGATATCACCTATACCTGCATTTCTTAACAATGCTAATTCTGTACTATCTGGTAGAAAGCACATGACTGTAACTCTTAAATCTTTCAATATACTAGAGGTCATGTCTCTGATACAGAAATATGTTCATATACATATAATCCATAATGAGGAATGTTAGAGATGAAGGCAATATTAAAATAATTGATTTTAATATTTTATAAAGTCACTTTTATCTCAGGGAAAGTGACTTGTTCAAGCTGCTGTTATTTTTTGACAGAATGAGGGACAGTGCCCAGTTAGCTCACTGCCTTTCTATACACAGTTGTTTATAAAAGAGAAGATTGCTGTTGAAAATTCACTAGTACTTATTTTGTATCTTTCAGTTTAGTCTCTTCTTGGTGACATGAAACCTAAATCAATACATATCACGAATCCTCAAAACCAGTAGCACTGGTTTCCAAGTGGTGATTTTTGAGAGATGTGTGTGTGTGTGTACATACATACATACACACACTCTATTTTACACTGTGTGAAAATCACATGGAGGAATTAAGGTCCAATTTCTAATTCTAAATATTTTTAAAGTATACACTCCTTTCATTTCCTCCAAGTTTGAATATACAAGTATGGGGAAAAGTAGGTTTACAGTTGTAATACAAATAAATAATACAATAACTAATAAATACTATTTAAAAACTGTGTTGCATGCTCACAACTGTAAACCCACTTTTGCCCATGTATGTTGGTGTGTGTGTGTAAAGGGAGGAAAATGTAAAGATGAAGGAGTTATCTAATAGAAGAGCTGCTTTGAGAAATCTGTTTGCAAGCCTGTTAATTCACTGCTTAGCGAAATGTGAGAAGATACTTCAGGTGTGTTTGGTGAGCTAAGGTCAGTTGAGTCCTGGGGCTGGAGAAGGTGCAAAAGCAGCAAGTGCAGCCTGAGAATTCCTGCATTGTACCTGGTGTCCATGAACCACAGTCAATTTATTAGAAAAGAATACCCAGGAGCCAGCTAATTATAGGTTTCATCTACAAATGGCCAGATCTTGTCTTTGCCATTTTTAAAAAAATGTCCTATTTTAATAACTTTTTTCTTTGCAGGCAATTTTAATGAGAATTGTGGCTTTTGTCTCCTCTCATAAACAAATCTGATGTAATTATTCCCAGTAATAATCAGTTCTCTCCAAAAGCCAGTATTTTTAGTGTATATATCTTTCCTGTGCTTTGCCTTGTAAAGTTCCTATGTGATTTCGACAGACAAGCTTTTCAGCCGAAGTCCCCACTGTCTTACTATAACATACTTTCCCGGCTGGAGACTATTTCATGTCGGAGAGATGGTGGTATATTTTTAAAGTTTGTAAAGGGTCTAAATTGGAACGAAGGCTTTCCGTATTCTTTAATTGCTTGTAGCATACTGGAAATTTTATCTGAATGTAAAAATAAATCTCAAACATCAAGTTTTATTGTTCTGCTCAAGCTTGGAGTCATTAAGAACTATATTCAGTATTAACAATAAATCATTTGAAATAAAGGCAACCATTATGAATGCTTTCTCTTTTCTTGATGGATAGTGGCTTAGAGGATAAGTGCCCCAGAATTATTATTCTTAAAAGAAAAACAATACTTTATTAATAAAATAAGACTCCAAGGTCCCATTTAAAGACTTCTAGTTACTGTATATTGTGGGGAAAAAGAAAGCATTTTGTCATTTTAAAAACAAGGAAATGGATATATGTGTTAAGTGATTTATCCCAGATCTGACTGAAAGATCCAGGCCCGGATTCTTTTTTTGTTTAGGTCCAATTCTAGCCCAACTCTCAGGTGGTACTCCACAGCACAGAGAGGAAGTGAGGCCATATATCCACCACACGGGCTTCCTGGACCCTTTCACCAATTAACCTGCTACATTCTCTTGTGCACTCTTTTTTGGTCTTTTAGGAGAAATAATATGTCATTGAAATCTAAAGCTTGCAATCTCTGATAATCTTTAAGATTTCAATATAACATTCTCCTGTTTGAAATTTTAGAACAAGGTATCTTGATATTAGTTCATACTATGAGACAAATTCAAAATGCTGAAATTGATAGCAAAAGCTAGCAGATTAAAACAATTTTCCCCACAAAGAGATAAAATAAAGGTAGAATATTTGGGATTTAGCAAATGTGGTAAGGAGGATAAAAAAGGAGGAGGAGAATAGAAAGAGAATGTGAGGATGGATCAGTTTTCCTACAGATATCTCTATAGATAAAGATATTACAAATCCATAAATTATCATGTTCATTTCCAATTAACATGCAATTTGCATGTTTCTATCATGTGTATTCTATGCTTTTATTTGAGGGTTCAGAAATACATCAATAAATAAAATCCTCTTGAAATTTACAGGATGTCAGAATCTCTTTTGTATTTCATCTGGAGAACCCCACTTTTACTGATAACAACCTATGCTTCAGGCTGGAAACAGAAATACACTGACTTACATTTGATTTCTAATTGAAATTTAAACAGGGGCAAATTCACAAATATGATTATTATCATCCCCTGAAAAATCCATTGATTGTCGTTGGGCCGTTAGCATCATTATCACTGTTTTGAACAGAAATTCCAAATATAAACCAATGAAGTGTTCGATGACTACTGTCTTTCTTTTATCTAAAAATCACTGGCGTAAATTATCAGTGAGTATATATTGAGTATCTACTCTAACCCTATTGTTGGATTCAGTATTATGTGCATGAAATAATGATATATGTATTCACATGCCCACAACACCCATGT
The DNA here is from genome assembly GCA_004027735.1 of Carollia perspicillata. NCBI lineage: Eukaryota > Metazoa > Chordata > Mammalia > Chiroptera > Phyllostomidae > Carollia > Carollia perspicillata. Next base: position 10,710 of record PVKM010008735.1, read on the forward strand.
CCAGACTGTCCTCTTTCTCATAATTAACCCCCTCCTGTGTTCCACCTTCAATCTCTCGTAAATTTAAGCCTTAGAGAGAAATGATTATATCTAAAACATAGATTTACTCCACAATTTTCCCAGGACTCCACAGTGCAAAGGTCTCTCAGTCCACACTCTAAAACTGTAGCATCAAGTGAGAGGCAGACAATAGGAAGGCTATGTTCTTTGCTCCTTATTCTACTTTAACAGGCATAATGTCCTCAGTGCATTTTGTGTTGTCACAATGGGCAGGGGGTACCACTGCCAAGGGCAGAAAGGTGACAGGCAAGGATGCTAGTAGTACTACTACGGTATTCTGGAATAACCCACTTAAAAAACATTGCGCGGTATTCTATGAACTAACAAATATGTTTGTGCATATTTTTAATGCACAAAACATGTGGAAATAGTACCCTAAAATATATAGCTATAAAACATTTAAACCTATAGTTTTCTCTGAATTTTTATATTCATTAAGGTCTTTAGGGATAAGATATCATATAAATAGATGGAATACCATATTTTAACATGAGTCATTCACTTTTAGAAAAATCACATCATGGGTAGCAATGCCAATTTTGAGCGTTACAGTCATTACACAATCATCAATTTGGATTTATGACTGATTCATTAACATTCATTCTATCTATAAAAACAAGCATATGACTATTTCATTACTTATTCTAATGTAGCATTTACATACTGAATGACAATGAAAACCATACTTTTAAAATTCTTTTGTTGATTACTATTCAGATACTATTTTGATTTTTAAGTAATTATAAATAAGTGTTTCACATTCTTTGTAAATTCCATTAGGATCCTAACAGGGGTGTTATATCATAAAGTTATTAATGAGGAGCTTTGGACCTGATAGAATTAGAATCACAGCTTTTTTTTAACCATGTTAACACTTTTAAATGTACAACTTAGTGGCATTAAGTACATTTATAATATTGCATAACTATCATCACTCTTTCCTAAACTGTATAACCCAAAATATAAATTGTAACCATTAAGCAATAGATCTCCATTCCTCTCTCCCCATAGCCCCTGTCTCTATGAGTTTGTCCCTTTTAGTTACCTCATATGAGTGGAATCACAGTTCTTTTGTGTGTGGCTTTTTCTACATGTTTATCTTCACAGGATATATTACCCATGTATTCATTCATGATGAAGCAAGGTTCATCCGTGCTGTGGCATGTATCAGATCTTCAATCCTTTTTATGGCTAAGTTGTAGGCGTGTACCACATTTTGTTTATCCATTCATTTGTTGATGGCCACTTCAGTTATTGCTGTATTTTGGCTATTGTGAATAATGCTGCTATAAACAGTGGCATACAAGTAGCTGTTTGAGTCCATTTTCAAATCTTTTGTTATGAACCTGAGAGTGACACTGTTGAGTCATATGAAAGGTCTTTGTTTAACTTTTGAGGAACTGCCAAACTTTTTAAGTGACCTTACCATTTTATATTCTAACCAGCAATACACGGGGTTTCAATTTTTCCACATTTATCAACAGTTGTTATATTTCATTTTGCTTTTTAAAAAGTAATAGCCATCATTTTTTAGCCTTTTGGCTGAGATCAAGATTAAAAATAATAGCCATCCTAGTGGGTGTGAAGTGATGTCTCCCTGTGATTTTGATTTGCATTTCCCCAATGATTAATGATGTTAAGTACCTTATTAAGCATTTGTATATTTTCTTCAGAGAAATTCAAGTCCTTTGCCCATTTTGAATTTTGCTATTGTTGTTATTATTGAATTATAGGAGTTATTTGTACATTCTAGATATTAATCTTTCATAAAATATATTTGCATGTATTCTTTCCCATTCTGTAGGGTGTCTTTTCATTCTCTGGATAGTGTCCTCTGGTGCACAGAAGTTTTTTTCATTTTGATGAAGTCCAAATTGTCTACTTTTATTGTTGTTGCCTATGCTTTTGGTGTCATATCCAAGAAATCATTGCCAAATCCAGTATCTTCAAGATTTCCCTATTTTCTTTTAAGATTTTTATAAAAGTTTCATGTGTTACATTTATGCCTTTGACCCATTCTGAGTTAATTTCTGTACATGGTATAAGGGTCCAACTTCATTCTTGTGCATGTGGATATCCAGTTTTCTAGCACCATTTGTTGAAAAGACTGTCCTTTCCTTGTTGAATGGTCTTGGCACCCTCGCGAAAAATCAACTGATGGAAGGGTTTATTTCTGTACTCACAATTCTAGTCCATTGATCTATATGTCTGTCTCTGTAGGGGTCAGGGGAGTGAAGGGGGAAAATGGAGAATCACTGTTCTATCACATACAAAATAAGAATGAAAAAATAAAATACAGGGCAAAATAAAAATTGTTGCATTAGCTAGGACTGAATTCAAGTCAGAATATTGGATAGAAGAGGATACAAAATAAATACGAACAGTCCTGGTCAGTGTGGCTCAGCTGGAGTGTTCTTCTATAACCAAAACGTTGCAGGTTTGATTTCCAGTCAGGGCACATACCTCGGTTGCAGGTTCTGTCCCCAGTCTGGGCACATATGGGAGGCAACCAAATGATGTTGCTCTCTCACATCAATATTCCCTTCCTTCCTCTCACTCTGAAGGTAATGAAAAAATGCCCTTGGGTGAGGATTTAAAAAAATGAAATCAGAATAAAGACATCAAGTGTTATTCTTAATCAGACTCAGGCAGCAATAGCGGCTTCAAGTAAGTGGCTGGTTACATTCAAAGGACATTAGTTCTAAGAATGAGGAACGAAGAAAGTAAGGATTAAAACAGGCAGGGTCAGAAGGAGCTCCTAGCTGAGGAAGAGAAAAGGTGCAGTTAAGGTGAGAGCAAGGCAAGAATGCTTCTGAATTCCTATTCAGCACAGAAGCTCGCTGTGTGATCAACTCCTGGCCAGGCTATTGAGTTTTTTCATAAAGGAAGCGAGTGCCATGAATACGCTGCTCTGTTGCTTCCCACCTATTTCTTCTTCCATTCTTTCTTGAACTTTTTTCCCATGAACTCTTATTTCTTATTTTCCTCTCTGAATGTTTGGCCCCTGCATCACCTTCCTTTAGGTATTTTTATTCTCATCTGGATGTGCAGTTCCTGAGGTGTTTTGTATTCCAGCTTTCTGTATCTACCTGTGCCCAATGTACTGGTCTCTCCAAAATACACTATTGAATATGAGGGTTTCTGTGAAGTCCAAATTTTTATGTGTTTGCTGGACTCCCACCTAGCACAGCTTCTCGTTTCAAATATAGTCAGCTTTCCTTGACCCAATTTTTATTCTTTATCGCTGCTTTAGATTCAGCGTGGTCACATATATAGGGAAGTTAAAACAGGCCTTTTGGAAACTGATGGACTCTGTTGGGTTTTTTAAGAACCTTTTTAACTGATGGCTGTCTTAGTGCAACAAATAGGCAAAGTTGTTCATTTCTGAGTCCTGTAACAGTACGTAGAGCCGATGGAAAATTCTTAATAGAAGATATTATCTAAGCACCCAGTGCCATTTGACCTAAAGTGAGAGTATTGAGCTATTGCAAGGTTTGGGAAACTTTTCATTAAAGGATCAGACAATACATATTTTAGGGTTTGGGCCAGAGAGTCTTTGTCGTAGCTACTTAATATCGCCAGCGAAGTGCAAAGGAAGCCCTAGGCAAGGTATGAACAAGTAAATAAGGATGTTTTCCAATGAAATTTTATTTTCAAAAACAGCTGGTAGACTGCATTTGGTCCCTAAGATAACCCTGGACTATTACATGTGCTGCTTTTACTAGCTCAGTGGATTAATATGAATTTAAATGCGTCGCATCAACTTTTTTCCTCTATGTAGTTTGTGCCCAAGATGTTTCCAATGTAAAACCACCGCTTTGCTCACCAAGTTGAATCAACTCAAGTTCAAATGAAACAGTTTGCAGCATACAGTATTATGTTTACTGTGAAAGTATTTATGAAAAAATTGTTATGCCTTGCCAAAATTCTGCACACAAAATGATGAACGATAAAGCTTAAAGCTGGAAGATAGCAGAGAATCTAAACTACATTGTGATAGAAGGTCAACAGATTAGCAATCACTTAAGAATATACAATTGGTTAAAAACAGAACTACCTTATAACCCGGTAATTCCACTCCTTTATTTAAAGCAATACAAAACACGAATTCAAAAAGATATATGCACCCCTATGTGCATTTCAGCATTGTTTACAATAGCCAAGATATGGAAGCAATCTAAGTACCTACCAATAGAAGGTTGGATAAAGAACATGTGGTCCATATGGTACCATGTGGTACAAACTGGGATTTAATATTTATTGCTATAAGAGGAGTTCCTATCCTTTTTTGCCCTCTTTTATTAACTGCCCAAGTGTTTTTGTTGCAATTAAATTGTACAACCAAACTGCCCTTTCCAACATGGAGAGGTAATTTACAGTGTTAAAACTCCACATAATTAATGGAATGAAAACAATAAAAATATGAAGCTAACAAAAATATAATATTGGAGGTATTACCTAGACACTAGTATTACCATCATCCATTCTTGGACTGGCCAAGAAATGTGTGTGTGTGTGTGTGTGTGTGTGTGTGTGTGTGTGTGTCTCAGCACAATTGGCTCCCTAAGCCTTTTGCCATTTTTCAACATTTTTCACATGGTAGATTGAAGCTGCTGCCCCCAAAATTAAAATTAGAGCTTGGGAAATGTTCTTATCCTAATTTTAATTCCCACTTCACATTTCCCTTTCGGATGACTTCTACTTTAGAACTTTTGCCCGAAGTATCTCAGTTTAATGTTAATTTAAGTAATTTAAAATAGGTCATAAAAGGATGAAAATCCTGCAAATTTGACAACAGAGGTGGTACTTGAGGCCCTTATGCTAAGTGAAATAAGTCAGAGAGAGAAAAACAACTATTGTATGATCTCATTTATGTGTAGAATCTAAAAAAAACAAAGTGATAAAACAGAGACCAGGTCTGTGGCTGCCACAAGCAGGGGTGGGAGGAGAAAGTAAGGTAGATGAAGGTGGTTAAAAGTACAAACTTCCAATTATAAGATGCATAAGTCCTGGGATATAACTTTAAAAATATAAGGGTCCATGTGATTGGAGTTAACCTTCACCATGTGGTGAGGTAGTAAGAATGCTAAGTGACTTTCTAAAAGTCACAGTAAAGATTTTCAATTTAATTCTTAGTAAAAAGAGATACAACTAAAGAGTGGCATGATCTGTGACATGTTTTCAGAGGAAGTTCTGGATACTTCATCTCGAGTCAAAAGCGCTGAGAAGAAACCATTTAGGAAAATATATCACTGGACCAAGAGAGTGGTGGTAGATACATGAAGATACGGAGAGATCTGAGATATATTCTAGAGAAAGAATTGACACCCATTTATTTCACATCCATTTATTCAATGCACTCTTACTGATTATATGAAACACAATTAGGTCCTTATGAGGGAAGCCAGATCAGATATAACTAAAAACTTTCAAAAATATCTAATCGGACTTGTTTTATAGTACTGAATAATTTGGGCCTTTCATTGGCAGTTTTGTTGTCATCCAGATGAACACACCCTCTTTTTTAAAAAAAAAAAGATGAGGCGATGCAAAATTCAAAGCATAAATAGAGTCTTCTTTTAGTTCAGAATTGCCTTAAATCAGAAAAAAAGAACTGCTAGAAAAAACTTAAACTACTGGTTTTAATAATATCCTTTTGTTTCCTTTTTTTCCCTTTTCTCACAAATATTCTAGGTCAGAAAATACTTTATTAAATCACTCTAATGGTTAAATTAGACATTTCCTAATCTTCCATGCCCACTGAACCTCGTTAAATGTTCATTAATTGGGCGATGCTCAGAATAGTCAATAATGTCTAGTCTCTGCTTTGTCTTCTGACATCCTCTGACAGACAATAGTCATAAAAATCAAATTGCCATTTTCTCTTAACATATTATTTATCCTAATGATAATAATTTTATATTTTGTTTAATACCATGGCTTAATTTAAGATAAAATGTTACAGCAAATATTTGGATAAATGTATTATTCTGTTCAGTCTTGAAGTATTTTTAGTAAATTTAATATTTCTTTACTGTTAGACTTTGAATACATTTATTTAGAAGTAATTTACTTTTCTTTTTTTTAGTTTTTAAAATGTTTTTATTGTTGTTCAGTTACAGTTGTCCCCATTTTCCTCCCATTGCTCTCCCTTGCCCTGTCCACTCTCCTCCCACATTTACCCCCTTTGTCCTTGTCTGTCAGTCCTTTATACATGTTCCTTGACTAGACCCTCCCCCTTCTTTCCCCTGATACCCACTCTCCATTTCCTTCTCATCACTGTCAGTTTGTTATGTATTTCCAAGTCTCTGGTTCTATTTAGCTCCTTTGTTTGTTTTGCTAATTAGGTTCCACTTACAGATGAGATCATATGGTATTTGTCTTTCACTGCCTGGCTTATTTCACTTAGCATAACACTCTCCAGTTCCATCCATGCTGTTGCAAAGGGTAGGAGCTAACTTCTTTCTTTCTGTTGAGTAGTAGTCCATTGTGTATATGTCCCATAGTTTTTTGATCCATTCATTTACTGATGGGCACTTAGGTTGTTTCCAGCACTTGGCTATTGTAAATTGTGCTGCTATGAACATTGGGGTGCATAGGTTCTTTTGAATTGGTGATTCAGGATTTTTAGGGCATAATCCAGTGGAATATTTCAGCCAGTGGAATTGTTGGATCACAAGGCAGTTCCATTTTTAATTTTTTGAGGAAATTCCATACTGTTTTCCACAGTGGCTGTACCAGTCTCCCCACCAACAGTGCACTGAGGTTCCCTTTTCTCCACAACCTCACCAGCATTTGTTGCTTTTTGATTTATTTATGATGGCTATTCTGACTGGTGTGAAGTGGTTATCTCATTGTGGTTTTAATTTGCATCTCTCTGATGGCTAGTGATACTGAGCATCCTTTCATATGTTTATGGACCCTCTGTATGTCCTCCTTGGAGAAGTATCTGTTCAGGTCCTTGGCCTATTTTTTAAATTGGATTGTTTGTCTTCCTGGAGTGGAGTCATGTGAGGTCTTTATGTATTTTGGAGATCAAACCCTTGTCCCAGGTATCATGGGCAAACATATATTCCCATACAGTTAGTTCCCTTTTCATTTTGCTGATATGTTTTCTTTAGCCATGCAGAAGCTTCTTATTTTTCTTTAATGGAAATTGTTTCTAAAGGATATAGGTAGACATTTCTTCCTTTTAAGTTTATTTTAGAAACTAATCCATATTTCTTAAGGAAAGTTGATTATACTCTCATAAGAAATAATATAAATCTTTTTGCAGATTTTTGTGTTGGAATGGAATACAATTTACGATGCAAAAAATCATCATAGGAAAGCTGAAGTGACCATACTAATACAAAATGACTCCAAAATAGAGTGTTAATAGACATAAAGAACTTGACTGCATATGAAAACAAAAGTTAATTATCAAGAAACATAACAAACCTACATGGATATGCACTTAATAACAGAGCTTCAGAGCACATGAAGTAAAAATTAACAAGCCTGAGTGGAGAAACAGACAAATCCACAAGGATCAATCCTGCAAGCAGTAATTGCAGATTTTCCTAGTCATCTATCACTGACTGATAAATAATACAGAAACCAAGGGAAACCAATAATATATAGAACTGAAGCATCCATTAGCAATTTGACCAAATTGATATTTAAAGATGATCAAATCTAAAAAAAAACCCTGAAGAATACAAATTTCTTCCAAGTAACCATGGATATTTACCAAGGTAGGCCATATATACCTTCTCATGAAACAATGCTCAGTTAATTTTTAAGGCTTAAAGTCACACAGTGTCTTCCCTGACTGTATCAGATATAAATTAGAACAAAATAACCAAACTAAGCCAAGAAAATACCAAATATTTAGAGAATTAAGCCAAGTAAATTTAAATAATCTTAGTCAAAGGATAAATTATTAGATATTAAAAATTAATTCAACCTAAATGACAATAAAAGTACAACCTAACATTTGTGGGATACAAATAAAACTGTGTTTAGAGTGAAATTTATAGCATTACATGTTTATAATAGAAGGGGAAATATTTAAAATAATTATCTACTCTTCCTAAGAAGCTAAAAAATAAGATTGTGAATTAAATGGAAAATGTATAGGAGGAAGGGAATAATAAAGCAAATAGTTGAAATCAATGGCCTAGCATAGAAGAAAAAAACTGTAAGGCCAAAAATGTGCTCTTTAAAGATTTATATAATTGATTACACTCAAAGTCTACCCAAGAAAGAGTGAGAGAGGATAACCAAGAGAGAAAAAGAGAAGAAAAACATGTCCATAATATCTGTAAAGATCTCGCCATAGATCCTATAGATATGAGAAACATAAGGTGATATCATTTGCAGCTTTATGTCAATAACTTTGACAAATTAGTTTAAATGGAAATATTTCTTGAAAAACACAATTTCCAAATATAACACATGAAATAAAAAATCTAAATAATTGCAGGTTTATTAAAGAGATCAAATTTGTAATATTAATAGAAGCCATTCAACAGGGACAATAAAGAAATTTATAGTAGGACATGAAAAGTAATGTGTTAAAGAACAGAAACTATTAACAATGTTAAAACCTGCTTTTCCAAAGTCAGCATAAGAACATGAAAAAGAAGAGGCATATAATTGAAGAAAATATTCACAAACATTTATCTAATAAATGACTTGGCTAGACTTTATTGAGAACTACAAATTAATAAAAGCATATGAAAAGACACTTCTCTGCAGAATACATAGAAGTGGCTAATAAGCACCAAAAAATGTGTTCATTGTCACTAACAAGATACACATTAACGAATTATCGGATACCATTCCATGACTGATGTATTGGCAAAAACCAAAAAGCTGACAATAGCAAATACTATCAATAATATATAGCAATTAGAATTTTCATACATCATTTTTTGAGCACAAAATGGTACAGCTGCATTGGAAAACACCACTTTAAAATTCTTCAAACATGCATTTATTTTCTGAACCAGAATTATCATCCTAATTATTTGCCCATAGAAATAAAACCATATGTCCATACAGAGACTTGTATTCAAACGAATGTAGAACTTTTTTCATAAGTAGAGACTAGAAAGAACCCCAAAATTGTCCAGGGTGAGTAAATAAACTATTTGTCATTCACATACAATGACTTAACAATAAAATGGAATGAATTTCTGATATACAAAACAACACAGATGAATATAAACAATGTTATATACTATTAGGTTGGCCAAAAAGTCTGTTTAATTTTTTCCATAAAATAAAAGACACATTTTTCATTTTCACCAATAACTTGATTGATTTGGATATTTTGAGTACGCCGGCTATCCTCCACATGGATAATGTTGATTGTTCTCAATTAATGTTTCGATTTGATTGCTGTCAACTCCAACTAGTCTACTCGATTGTGGAACATCATCCAGTGAGAAATCTCTGGCACAAAACTTTGCAAACCACTTTTAATGTGTTCGCCATACACTACATGCCTTTTTTTGCATTTCAGTTATCACCTTTCTTAAAATAGTAAAGCATAGTATACTGAAAAGGTTATGTATCTTCTTACATCTCCAATATTAAAATGGCTACAAAAAATGCACCAATTTTGATAAGTATTTTTTAATGCACGCTGATATGACAGCTGTCACAATACAATCTAACAAAATTGTTTTGAATGAAGTGAAAGACAATTAAGTGCTACTAGAGCCATCTTATGGATAAAACCAAACAAACTTTTTTTGTCCAATCCAATAAGTGAAAAGAAGCTAGAGATACAAAAATGCTATTGTGAGATTTTACTTATATAAACTGATAAACAGAGGTTATTTTGATAGAAATAAAAAGTTATTGCCTGTGGTTGTAGGATTACCAACAAACAACACAAAGATATTGTCTATATATAGTGGTCAAAATTCATCTCTCCATACACTTAAAAATCTGTGCATTGTATTGTTTGTATATTATAGCTCAACAAGCTAAAATGCATGTGGATAAAAAAATACAGACACACTCTATAGGGATGGTATATAATACATATGTGGATAAAATACGGATTCATAAGAAAATGATAAAACTATTTCACTATTGTGTGTGTTGTAATGTGAACTGAAGAAAGGGTTACATGTAACCCAAAGGAAACAATCTTTTTCTGGAGCCGTAGTGAAGAGGATTGGAACAGGAGGACAAAGGAATACAAGGGAGAGAAGTATGACAGGTGAGACGACCTGTTAGAAAAAGTGGTAGAAATAATTGAGACTTGTATAGATACTGGGCTCAGAACTGCCTCTCAGTAATGTGAAGCATTATGGGATGAATGGACTTGTATAAGCTTCTCTCATTCTCTCTCCCCCTCTCCCTTATTTTATGTATAATGTGTGTCTCTCAAGAGAACTACAACAAAATTATTATTCTTATAGTTAAAAAATTAAAAAAACCAATAAGTTATAAACCACTAAGAGGGCTATTGAAAAATAAGATGAAGGTATTATTTCTAGTAAGTTAGAATTGTGTTTTCTCTTGCTGGGGTAATTTCTATGTCCCACAGGACATGGACTTGTATGGCTGTCAAATCTGAATGGGCATAAAAATTACCCTCAGGATTTGTTTAGAACAACCTTGGAAGATTCTGACCCAGTCGGACAGGTGTATGGCTTTGGAATCTACTTTTAACAAGCTCAGAGGTAGTTCTGATGCAGCCAGCCTGATGCCACCATTTTGTAAGCTGCCGTATGGAACACTGGGGCCAGAGGAGCCCTCTTAGCCCTCATCTCTTCCTTTGTCTTAACATAGTTAGTGCAAAAATATGCTGCACCATTTCAAATTTTGCAACACTTCTGAAATTAATTTGTATTAACACACAAGAATCTTGGCTGAAGCAATATATGACATAACTTAGAAAAATAGTCGATTCTCTGGTAAGGTAAAATGGTTTTCTAATTCTTTGTATCTGCATATAAACAACTTGGAATTAAAAGAACTATTTTAACATTTGAATAACTATTTTGAAAAGTTGGGACTATCACCTTTCAGGATCAATGGCTTGAGCTGACTTATCAACTTGAAAGTGCAAATACATGACTCATGCATGCCCCTCAAGTTAAACATATTCAGTAAATTTTTCCAACTTGACTGTTCCATGTGGTTGAGCAACAAAGTGGAAATTGGACTGGGAAATGTTTACCAGAGTCAAAATCCCTTCTTGGATATTGAGTTCATTGCAAAAGATCACAGTATTCTTAAAAAATATATACTTCCCAACTGCAAAGGAATTGAAGTTTATGATGTGTATTTATACTACTGCAGGCATACGGTATTTGAAGTAACAACCTTCCAAAGCCAATAACTGGTTTATTATATTTTAAGTTTTTTTAAGGAAAGAGTAGTAAATCAAAAACTGTTTATTTTCCGTTTCTCTGAAATTTGAGTATTGTGATATGTAGAATCTCTCACATCTGCCACATTTGTACACAGCAGGTATAAAAACCAATGGGTGAGGAGGACATGAGAATTTCTTTTTAAGTAGCAAAAAATGAAAGGAAAAGGTGTATAGAAGGAAGACTGAAGAGTAAACTTTGGTTTTGAAAACAACCAAATGAAAAATCATTGCTTAAGTTTTGTTAAATTTGGGGTTTGATTGGACATTGAGATGCCTTCCCTTCCTCTCAACGGTCCTCCTACTAAGCTGAATTCATCCAGCCAAAGCTACAACCTCATTTAAACCCATGACCCCTTAAAATTAAGGGGAAAGAAGGAGGTTATCACATAATTGGTTACTATAAATAAATTAGACAAATCTGTTCAAAATTAACAATACATAGAGAGATAATAAAATATTTAAAACTAGAAAACCTGGGATGAAATATAGCTTTTATGTAGTTAACTTCATGATTTTGAACTCATTACCTGAAATGTTTCCCCTTGGTGGCCTAATTTATAAACTGTACATAATAAAATTTTCTGATAGTATGTGGATGGGATTAACTTTTTAACAAATCTAGCATGGCGTCTATAATATAGCAGAAAGTTAATGTCCTCAGGTAGAGTCCATTTTGCTTGTGTTCCTGTAGATGATCATCTAAAATGAATTGAGAGGCATGGTACGTAGCAACAGTAGTAGCAAAAAACGGTCAGTGAAACCTCTTACGAACTATTTGCGTTAAACGTCTCCCATTTTAATCCTCGGTACAGTGTTCTGAGATGAGCACTATTGCTTCCATTTTGCAGGAGGCTGAGGCACAGAGTGACGCGCTAATTTGCTCAAGGTCACTCTAGCTAACGACTTTATAACATGCTAATAAACACACTGTAATAATGCTACCAACAATAGAACCCCGTGTACGTAGCAATCATTTGTCACCTGATTGGTTTAAAAAATGCAGGGGAGGTTAGAGTCGTGGGAGATGACAACGGCCGATGCAGGTTCCTAAGCTGCACACAGGGCTGCCCCATGACAATCGGAGTGAAATGAGAAAAATAAAAATAGTTTTTTTCCCAAAAAATTAAATATATTCCATTAAAGAACTGTTAATAATAGTTTTTAACAATTATATATTAAATAGTGTATTTTATCAGATAAAGTAATCTATATTGCACAATAAAAGTAAACCAATAATATCATCCACTCTACTTTTTTATTTAACTTTAGTAAACCATGAAATTCAGAAGTTTTGAAATAATTGTGTTGCCAATTTTATGTATTTACTTGGCTCAGCTATAATCCCCAGTTACTCAATCAAGTTCCAATCTAGGTGATGCTGTGAAAACATTTTGTAGATGTAATTAAATTCTGTACTCAATGGACTTTAAGAGATTATCCTGGATGATCTAGATAGGCCCAATTCAATCAGACGAAAGGCCTTGAGAGTTGAAATCAGGTTGCCCTGAAGGAAAAGAAATTCTGCTTGTGGACTGCTGCTTGGGCTCCTGCTCAAGAATTCCAACCTGCTTTCGCCAGCCAGCCGTCTGCCCTACAGATTTCGGGTCCCTCCCAGCCAGTTCCTATTTTCTCTCCTCTCTCTCTCTCTCTCTCTCTCTCTCTCTCTCTCTCTCTCTCTCTCTCTCTACCAGTGTGTGTGTGTGTGTGTGTGAGTGTGAGTGTGTGTGTGTAATGCTGTTCCTCTACTGGAACTCTATCTGATAAATTCATCAACTAAGACCAACTCACTTACTTTACAGATGAGAAAATTATGGTCCACATACAGTGAGATTTGCCGAAGGCCACACAGAAGTTTAGAAACAGAAGGTGCACTTGAATCGAAGCTTTTTCACTGCAGATCTTGTGAGCATTTGTCTGTCACTCTGCTCGATTTAGACATTTCAGTCAGGAGCAGATGCCATGTTCATCATTAAAATTTCAAGTTTCAAAGACCACCCAGTTGGGAAGTCTCATGACATGTGAAAAACAGACACCATTATCTTTTAAGTAATTGTTCTATATTAAATAGGAAAAAAACAATGAAGTATTAATGCGATTCTTCATACTTTATCCATTTACATTTTGCACTGAATTAAAAGTTTCATTACACATTAAAGGCACATAATTAACTTTCTCAACTATAAAGTACTATCCTTGGTTTGGCTATAATCTTGATGCTGATTTATTTTAGTACTTCATATATTCTATTTTATTTCTACCAGATTTCACCAATGAGGACAAAATATATATTTAACTTGGAATGTTCTGTCTCTAAAGTACACTGAAAATACAATTTTATGTTCTTTTCATGACTTTGAGGTATTTTTATACACATTTGGCTAAATCTATCAGCAAATGAATTGTTGCTTGAAAGTTCCTACTCTGTGGGGTGCAATTGAACATTTTCGGGTCACTGGGATACGGCAAGTTTCACCTAAGACAGAGTTAGTAGTGAATATTTAAAAAGCCAGCATATTTCCATAAGCATACAAAAGATAAAGGGAGTGGAAAGTGAGAATTAGAAAAAAAAGGTCTTGATCCCAGTTACTCATAACACACATTTCTCCTACATTTGTATGTATAATTATCTTCTATTTTAGAACCTCATTCCTACACTGTGTATGGCACAGGGTTTTGCTTAATAAATGGCTAAAAAAATGAATTCTCATACATCAGATAAAGTTGCTTATTAGGTTTTAAAAAGTACCCGCTGTATTTTTGCACAGTGTAGGGCCCAGAAGACAAAGCATCATTGGACTCACAGTAACCTGGTTTTGAATTCTACCTCTGCCACCTACTAAACGTATGACCTTGGACAGGCTGCTGTTTATTCACCTCTAAAATCAGAATAACATGTGCTTCAAAAGGTTGCTATAGGAAACACATAAGTTGTGTTTGTAAAAAATGAGGTAGTTCCAGAGTATTAGAAATGCTTGTCCAGTGCCATCTCCAGGCCTCTACAATGTACACCTGCCTGTTTCCATCCTTGTGGTGTTCCAGTCTCCCCCTTTCTGACCATGCTCATGAATGCAAGCAAGCCTAGATTTGCTTCCTCAAAAACCTGTAGAAAAAAACCTTTATCTTCTCATAGCCTCTTTGTATATTCCTCCTCATGTTTAGAAAACTCCTCTCTCACTTTTAACCCTGCTGTCCCTTCCCCTACTTAATGTTTGTGATTAAATGTGTCTTCCTCAAAAAGGCTCTTCCTGGCACCTTCTTAAAATGATTACAAATTTTTCTATTGCATTTATCAAAACTTTAAAATTTGTATGCACTTTGTTTACTCGATGCTTTTACTTTTTTTTTTTACAGGATTATAAACTGAGATCACAGACTGTCTGTTGTGTTCAGTAGATTGTATGTTTGTCTAACTCAGAGTCATGTACATAGCAGACACTCAAAACTCTTTATTAAATCAGTGAATGAATTAACTGAATGAATGCTGATACTATTTTGTTTTTTAATGACCTAGACCAGAGTTACAAAATAAAAAAGCATGCACATGAAACAGAAAAATCAATTTCCTGTCATGTTGATGCCCAATACTGGATTTGCAATATTGCTAACATAGAAACCTCAGTTTCCTCTTGTGTGAAATGTACAACTTGGAATAAATTGTCTCATTAAGGTAGTGGTGAACGAAGTTCTTAACCTTGACTGTGGCATGGACTGTTGAAAGGATGTGTATATGTGTATAAATTTACTCAAGCCATTGGTACAGCTTCAGTAGAATTTCCAAATCCACTGAAGCCTCTCCAGAGACCACTGGGGATCCATGCAGCTCGGGTTAGAGCACCCCTCCCTCAGAACACTAACACCCATTAAATTGCAGCATTCTGTGGGATATCGCAAATCTTTACGTAACTTTGAATTTATCCCTGAAATTAAATGGTCTCCAGGGTTCGGAAAGTTAAGTACAGAAATATTATCTGGAATTTTTATAAGAATCTTTTCTTGATAATAAATTCTTATATTGTTTTACTATTTCTTTGTTCTGTTAAGAAAGGCACAAATTAACCACTTATATCTGCTTTTCCCTTTGTTTATAGCTTTGTTTTCTTACAATAGCAGGTAACTCTCACAACACATTATGGAGCATTCAGTCTGTTTTGTTGCAATCAGCTATAGACACAAATACATAAAAGAAACACTCCAATTTCCATATCTATATCGCTTACTGAGCACTTATTTATAAAATTATGACCAAAAACATCTATGAGAAAGCCCTAAATTTGAGTAAAAGTATGTCAGGTCAACATATGTGGCAAAAGAAACATACCTGACAGCAGCATCAACAATCCAAAAATACTTAACATATCAGTTATAAATCCACACCATATGTATATGTAGATGTGTGTGTACATTTGCTAAGATATAGTTCGAAAAAGAAAAATGGCATAACAAAAGTGAAAAACAGAAAACAAGTAATATATGTTGGTCAACACAAAATTTAGTAAGTCCTAGCAGGAGGGGAGTATCTAATTATGAAAACTAGAGATTTCTTTCCCCCTGAAGAATGTTTTTGTCTTCCCTTCTCTAAGGGGCTATTGTTTGGTGGGGAATAGGGGTTACTATTGTGAAGTTACTTTAACAAATTGGAGGAAAATATTAGAAAATAAGTAATTTAAAGGGACTTTCGACACCTAAGGAAACTGAAGTAAAAATCTGTAATTAGATTTAATATATTCAATTTTGTGTTGTCCAGTTTCGGTGGGCAGCTAGCTTTAATATGCAGCAATTATTTGCATTTGGATACGTCTGTTTGTAACCTTGTTTAGCCTAGCATCCCCTACTGACCCTAATAAAATTGAGAAACACTCCAACAAGTCACATTTGCATTACTTTAATATGTATTTATTGAGGATCTATTATGCACCAGACTGTTTTAGTTTCTGGGAGCTAACAATATGTGACAGACATAAGTCTGTGTGATCAAAGTACTTTTGGAGGCAAGTTTGAGGGGAGGGGTGGTTGGCAAAGAACTGTAAACTAGAACACAGTGAGATTTGTGTCCTCATGGAGCCAAAATGAGGGAGCTACTGAGGTAAAGGAGGTATAATTCTCAAAGAAATTTAGGCTCTGAACCACACTTCGTTCAATTATAATGAACTGAGGCATAACTGCTTCATGCTCTATTGTGTGTTGCATTTATAGCCCTAATCTTAAAGCACCATTTTCATTTTTTGTTGGAGTCAAGCTCTGCCGCCTTGGACCTCCCAGCCTCCTTGGCCCCCTACTTCTGTGGCAGCCCAGCGTGCCTTTCGATCGTGAGGACCCTGGGCCCCTGCACGCCATCAGAGCACACAGACGGGTGGCAGCAGTGATTTTTCCTCCCCTCGGCCCAGCTATTATGTAAGACACATCAGGGAAGTGTGTATAAAATTGGCATCCAGGTGTTAAGAAAAACAATCGAATGCACCAGGCTCAGTGCATTCGGAACTCATTGCACCGTCTAGAAACCACTCCTGCTCCAGCTGTCCTTAAAACTATCTGGAGGAATCCCAGCAGAGCCCGGGCAAAGCAGTGGACAAAGGAAGGTTAAAGGGATCATTTTAAAAAAGAAAATATCTAAAGAAAAAAAAGCTATCTTAGCTAACTTAAAATAAAGGGGATAAAAATGGTCTTTTTCATTCTTTCAATTATTATAAAGGAACAATAACATTTTAGAACTCTGTAAAGGGGTTAATATCACCACCTTTCAAAATAGTGCAGTTTTTAAAAAGATCATTATTTTTGTCCCTACACGTTATATGGATTGTGTAATTCCTGATTGTTTATTTTTTCTTATGGTATTTGCGTGTTTCCCTCTTCTTCAAAGTTTTCTAAGTGTTATTGCTGAAAAGTGTCTTGCAGTTGTAGCAAGAAACACAAGGATTGGTTCACGTTTAACACTGGATTAGACGGCGCAGGGGCAGGGGAGTTGTGTGTGGGACATTCACCTGAGCTAAGGTGAGTGCCTCTGGCATTTCTAGCCAAGAGCATCACGACTGGTAGACTGACGAGCACAAAACAGGAATGAGTTGCAGTACAAGGTAACCACAGTCACAGTGACACCAGACTAGGAACGTTTTGGGTTCATTACAGTTTTATGAGACCACCTTCATAGCTGCAGCTCTCGGTTGACTGAAATATCATTATGTGGCACATGATTGTATACAAATACCAAGGATTAAGTTTAGCTTGTTTCTTTTCACTACTTCAGCCACTTATTTGACCCTTCAATCCCCCAAAAGTATAGATTTGTAGTCTATACAGACAAAAGTTGTGCATCTAAATTTGTAAAAGAGAATGAGGAAAATTTTTATGTTGCTAGAATGAAGAAAGAAGTGGCAAGAAACCAGGTACAATGGAAAAATGACTGGATAATGAAGGTCCTTTCATAACAGGTAAAGGTGTTGGAGCTCCATCCTAGGGATAATGTGCGCTAGTGCAGAGTTTTAGAAAGTAAGGTCTCTTACTGAGAACTTTCTAAGTGCCAGACATGGCGACGGGCACTGGAGATGCTGAGAGAACCACATTCGGCCTTCCCTCACTAGTGACAACAATGACAACCTAGAGTGAACAAATGAATGACAGGAAAAGAAAGCACAGGGGCATGGTGGGGATCCCCAGGACGGCACTCTAACTTGGTTGGGGAAGGAGATGAACATCACCGGGAGGGGCAACTGTAATTATAAATGATAGTTAATGAATCAAGGGAGCTTCTTTAAAAGAGAGAGATACTTCTTACAAAGATTATTTCTCATTCAATATAAGTATATATTTGGGTCTATTACATTGTCCTAAGAGATCAGTTCAAGTTGAATATGACAAAAATAGGTGAATAACATAGAACAGTGGTTGTCACAAATTGGACCTAAAATAATAATTAAAATTTTTACACTATTTATAAGTGTTAGACCTAAATGTCATTCCTGGGGTTGTTCTTTGTTACACATGGAAGGTTAAAGTACCACTTTAACCTTCCTTTGTACTTTGCCCTGCTTTGCTGTGATTCTTCCAGACAGTTTCAAGGATAATATTAGCAAGCGTTGACTGGAAGTCAGGCCTGATCATCTGAACGCCACACAGAAGACACTCCTCTATCAGTGGACACGGGGATGAAAGTGTCCCCATTTTCTGTGCGTGTTCTTTCATTCATTCAGTCAGCCTTTTGAGAGAGTAAGGCATCCTTTCAGTTGTATTGATTTGACCTTCTAAAAGAAGTATGGGACTTATCAAAGGAGGGAGTTTTTATAAACCAACAAGTTTTCTTGCTGTTTAAAATCTGAGTCCACTCTGAAATGGTTAAGATTTTGTGACGACAGTCAGACTTCAATGGCAGCCTCTGAAATCCAAACTCCCCTGTGTATGTCAGTAGTAGAAAGAGAACTTTGATTTCTAGAATAAAGGAAGAGTCCATTTCAATGCTTATGTTGTGATAATTATATTTACAAAAGACTGGAAATGGCTCTTTTAAATTTTTAAAAAATATTTTATTTATTTATTTTTAGAGGGAGGGAAGGGAAGGAGAAAGAGTAGGAGAGAAACATCAATGCGTGGTTGCCTCTCATGTGTCTCCTACTGGGGACCTGGCCTGCAACCCAGGCATGTGCCCTGACTGGGAATCGAACCAGCGACCCTTTGCTTCACAGGCCCATGCTCAACCCACTGAGCTACGCCAGCCAGGGCTGGAAATGGCTCTTTTAAAATATATAAATAATACATTTGCTGTGGAATGTCACAATTTATAAAATGTGCATATTTTTGTTCATCTAATCTTACACACATTTGTTCATTCAGTTGTAATTTAGATAAATAGTAACACTTTTATAAATGGCTGAACTGAGACCGATTATTAGCACAGTTGGATGCAGGAGAGAGTAAAAACTGCGGACACCGGAGTGCAACGGACCTGGGTTTGGATTCTGACAATATCACTGACTGTGCATATTGACTAATTGTAGCTGGTTAAAGTTTAGTGTCTGCGTAAGCACAATGGTAATAACCGTACCTATTTCACACGGCTATTCTGAGTATAAATGAGAATCTGCGTGAAACACTGCTTCCTGCCTAGGACAGAGTACAGAGTAGTCACTCATCAGTGTCAGCCAGTTTTATTATCAAGTTTACCTTGCAAGTAAGTGGCACAACGAGATTCTGGTCTGTGGCACCAAGTCCAATATTTTAATTTTACATTACACGATTGTGGTTGGTAGGCAGAAAAATATCCCCCAAAGTTATCAGGTCTGAAACCTGCAAATGTCACCTTATTTGGAAAAGGTAATTTGGCAAAATTACCATTGCATATATGATTAACTTAGGGTCTTGTGATGGGAGATCAACTTAGATTATGTGGATGGGCTCTCAATGTCATCACAAGTGCTCTTTTAAGAGGTAGGCAGAGGAATATTTTATATACACGACAAGGACAAGGGAATGTGAACGTGGAGACAAAGATAAGAGTGATGCAGCCACAAGCCACAGAAAGCTGACAGCCAATAGCAAAAAATAGAAAACTAATATAATTCTGTGTACTCATTAACAAAAATAGTACTATGTCATATATTTTTCCTATATAGAATATTGATAGCTAGTAGTATTTGAAGAATACCTTATGTTTTTTGAACATATACTACAGGCTAGGCACAGTGCTAAATGTTTTTGATGCCATCATTTCATTTGTCAGTAATCCCAAGAAGCATTTCTCTCTGCATTGAGATCTTTCAGTAGAGAGAACTAAAAAGCTCTTTCTTAATTGATATCATTGAAGCAACAGAGTGATTTTTAAGGACATAAATGACCAGGCACACTTCAGCTCCAGGACATAAGGATTAATTACTTATTTTTATGCTGCTCCAAATTCACCTGCAATCATATCTTCTTATTTTCAAGACTAATAAGAGATATTTATAGGGAAAAAACAAGAAAGTTATACTGTAAGAAAATTTGGAGAGAGTTGGTGGTTTGTTTGCAAGTTTACTAGATGTATATTATTTGGGTAGAATTTTTGAGGCTATCCTGAGGAATACGGCTTCTAGATTTTTAAGATACATTGCTTTTTAAAGGCTCTTTTTAAAAGAAGTTCTAGGTTCATGGCAAAACTGAGAAGAAGGTGCAGATATTTTACAAAGGCCATTTGTCTTCACACGTGCACAGCCTCCTCATGGTCCACATTTTCCACCAGAGTGGCACATTTGTGACAGTTGTGATGAACCTACACTGACACATCATATTCACCCCAAATCCATAGTTTACATTAGGGTTCACTCTTGGTGTTGTACATTCTAGGGATTTAGATAACTACATATAACGACACATGTCCACTTTATGGTATCATAGAGAGTTTTTGGCTGCCCTAAAAATCCTCTGTACACCACCACCAAATCATCACTCTCCCCAACACCAAACCCTGGGAAACACTGATCTTTTTACACTCCAAGTTTTGCCTTTTCCAGAATGTTCTATAGTTAAAATTATACAGTATATAGCCTTTTCAGCTTGTCTTCTTTTACTTAGTAATATGCATTTCCATCATCTCCATGTCTTTCCATGGCTTGCTAGTTCATTTAAACCAAACTTGATAGCTCATTCCTTTCTAGTGCTGAAAACTATTCCATTTTTTCTACATGTATCACAGCCTATCATCCATTCACCTACAGAAGAACCCTTGGTGTCCTGCTTCTGGCAATTATGAAGAAAATTTCCATAAATATCACGTACAAGTTTTTGTGTGGACATAAGTTCACTCTTCTGGGTCAACACCAAGGAGCACAATTACTGAATCAAAGTGAGAGTATATTTAGTTTTGAAAAAAAACAACCAAACTATCTTGCAATGTATGCGAGTTTCTGTTGCTCCACCTATGGGGTGCATTTGGTTATATCAATGTTCTGGATTTTGCAACTCATAAATTTCCATATTTGCAATTATGATCTTCTTCAATATTTCTTCACCTGTTTTGGGGGTTATATTTTTGGTCACTTTCAAGGTAGAAAACCTTATTACTCTCACTACAGTGAGAGTCCCTATAGCATATTTCTGATTTAGGACATCAATTTTTGGACCATACACCCCTGAATTCTAATCACATCATGGCATTTATACACCTGAGAAATCTCCCAGCAATGACTTCCCTTCTTCTTTCAGGGAAGTCCCTGCTAGGAAGCTTTCTCAGTATGCTCAATATTTATGAATTCAGCCCAGTGGAGGCCCCTGGACCCTCACCTTGTACATGTACTTCTGACTGCATTCTAAATGTGGGTTGAAAAGATGTGACTGCCTAAGAAATCCATACAAGCTTAGATCCACCACCAATCTCCAGAGCAAGCCATCTTAGACTAACACCATGAACACTGATTTATGTGAGACATTCAGACACAACTTGCAATAATCCTCAACAAGACTGATGGGTCTGAGATGCCTGCAGTAGCCTCCATCCTTTCACCTCAACTGTCATATTCTGGTGGGATAACAATATGTTTGGAAGAGTTGATGTGTAACCCACAAGGCAATTCTGAAAGGACTTAGAAGCTCTTGTTTCATAGAAAACCTACACTGGACTAATCCTTTCCATTCTGATTTATTCTAGACATTTGGATACTTTTGGGTGACCAAATTAAAAAAAAAACTTTAAAAAATGACAGTTGGGGAGACACAAAATGCCTGCCTTCTGACCTCAGTAGTGGGTAATGCTGTGACAGTATGATGATACTATATTCTAAATAATACGGAGAAAATGATGCCTGAGGAATTGGATGATCACTGCTAAATTATACCGATGCTTTGAAGAAGGAAAATGATAAAATAAACGCTGATAATGGCTAAGTAAGAGCTTCTATGGTAGCTTAAAAAGAAGTCCTCACCATCTGTAGTGGAAGGTTAGATGCAGCTGAGTAGCAGACTTAAGGTCTAATTTGTTAAGGGTTAACAGAGCTGCAAAGATATTTGAATGCTCAGTCAAGACAGGTCTGTAATATGTAAAAATGAGGGCCCTGGCAGGGAAAATCTATGGTTCTGAAAACTTAGAAAATGACCTATGAATGAATGGCCCTGAGGACAGTGACTTCCAATCTCATGTCCTTACCTAGACCCACTGTGTTTGTGCTGGTGGCAGATACTTCCCTTGGGTCAGGAAACTTCTTATACTGAAAAATCTTTCAGAAACCTCTCTCTCATAAGGTAATATGTGCCCCTCCCAAGGCCACAGCCCATCACCTTTTCTAGTTGCCAGGCCAAAAATATGGGTTACATTTCAGTATAACTCAGGTGTGGATGTATTTGCTCTGATAGTTGACGAAAGAAGCTATGTATGTAAATAATTTCAAGAACTAGTTGGCATACACCAGCTGAAGCCAGGAGGAAGACTTGTAGGATTGGATTTTGTGGGTTCTCGATCAGTGGGGCCAGAGTATATCACTAGATAATAAAGAATTTATTGCATAGGGAATACTTGCTTAAGACATGGGATTGAAGACACTGACAATGACTTCAGAAGATAGGGTAAATTTACTGCTGTGGTAACTCTTAGAGACATGGGAAAAATCATAGCCAACATTCAGTGTATCTAAGTTGTCCTGACACATGACAGATTCCAAGCAGGACCAGTGGGCACAAGTGAGTTCTGCAGTCGGGTAGTCCAGACCCCTCACGTCTCCAGTCATGAGGGTTGAGGCTGGCAGTAGCTGATTTTGTCTGCTTCATTTGCATGCTTGAGTCACTGTAAACTCAAACAAACTCCACTGAAATATTTTTCATAAATCAACATGTGTAAAGTATTGCCTTTAAATAATTTACCTTTCTTCTACATTCTTTTTGACCATTTTTTCAGGACTGTTTTTGTCAGCAACTCACATTCCTTAATATGCAAATTATGTACAAAAGAATAAAAATTCACAGTAATGAATATAAATTTCCATGGAATTATCTGTAAAAGTCATCATGTATAATTTTATAAACTAAAGACCAACTTTTACACCAAGTTTTAAAGAAGTCAGATTATGTTGTTTTTATCAGGATGAAGGAAAATAATGAATAGAGAGAAAAAGGTAAATAATGTATAAAGGTAATTTAATGTGTTTATGTAACTGAAGTTTATGGTGACAGAAACATTTAAAAACAAAGTACTTTATTTAATTCTCAAATGTAATATATGAATAGGAAATTTGCCTGGCTGGACTCTATGCCCAGGTTAAATCACTGGGCCTCTCCTTCAGGGTCTTACCCAGCATCATTAACATGGCTCAGTGAAATAATGAAACTCAGGAACGTGGAGAGCAGCACAATGAATGCCACGTGCACAGAAAACGCATTAAGACAAACGCAATTTCTGAACATTACCAATTCAACACTTCTCATCCCTCGTGGTCTGCATTCTGCATTTGCTGAGAAATTGAAGTAAAAACTTGAAATACAAAGCTTTCAATTGTGGACTTTTATAACTTCTATAAGCCATTATAAACGGGCTCAGATTTTATAGCCTGTCTCTTCTGGTCCAGAAACTGAATGTGCTTGAATAGCTTTATTTGGTATATTGTTAGGTTTATGTAAAAAATGCTGAAAGCAGACAGTAACACAACTCTGAATTAACAAAACTCTCAAGTTAATGACAGTTATGATTCCTTTGCTAAGTGAAACATAAAAAAGAGGCAGCCGATTCCTATAGAATGTAATTAGTAGGAAGGTTGATCAAAAATTTTTTTCTGGTGTACTTCATTGAATAAATTGACATTCTCACTAGTCCAATCCCATGCTGAGTATTTGCCATAATGAATTATGTTATTAGTAGCCAGGTTGGAGTCACGCTTCTGTCAACTAAAGAGAACTGACATTACAGAGAGAAAAATGTGTCAAAGCATCAAAATTGTATAGTATTTTTCACTGGCACAGTAGTTCCCTATGGTCTGTGGATAATCAATTCACCTTCACATTCCATGAGTCTCTGCTAATGCTTGTGGTCACAGATGTTACTGATGATCATAACTGCAAGCAATGCCTCTTAAAATCATGCCATACTCACTTTTTCAGCTACCTTACGTATTGGACTACGGTACTGCCATTTTTTTGTACATTAAAAATTTATAGTTTCCTAGGGATCCCAGGGTAATCTTTACTCTTTCATTTTTAAAAGAACATAAAATCAGAAATTACAGCATTTTCAGTTCCATAGCTAACATTTCAAAAGCTAAGAAATACCTTTAAATCATGATATGTGGCTGTGGTGAGTTTTGAAAATACTAATAATTTGTATTTAGAGTTATAGATAACCATAAAAACATGAGGATTATTTTTCTTAAGTGTAGGTGCAATTAATCATTGGGCCTTAACTCCGTTTTTTGGCAATATAAGTATTCAGTGTAAAACTAATATTATGTTATTTAAATAGAAATCTCAATGGAGTTTTTACTTTTATATTAATCCCTACCTAAATCTAAATGTTAAATGTAGTTTGGTTAACATAATAGCATTCATTCTTGTACTTTACTACTTCGTGGAAACATGTTTCTTGAGTTCTGATAATATAGTTAACATTTCAAAAACAAAAAATGTAGAAGCAGTGGGTCATCATTTTAAACTGTTTTTAGGAATAAATATATTTTGTTCTATGTTCTAGAAAATACAGAAAGAAGAGACAAAAAGAAAATGCAAATAATAATCAAAAGAAAGTTATATGATTATATCATTAAATTAATTTTAAGATAAACCCATTATTCGTAATAGAAAAATCATTTGAAAATTTTAAAAACTGAAACCCAGTGGGTTATGGTAATTAAAATGTGTATCAAGTATCATACCATATGTGTGTGTGTGTGTGTATTTAAAAACTGGAGAATCATTTCGTAGACACAGACAATCTTTAATATACTTAGAAATTTTAAAACACTTTCCTCATCACTAGAAACTCAGGGGTGGGAAATTAAGGCAATGTTGTTTAAAGGTATAAATCTACAACTAGTGGAAAAATCAGTCCTGCCTAGAGATTATAGTCAACAATATTGTATGACTATAAACTTCAAAGTTGCTAAGAGAAATTCTTACCATAAATAAAGAAGTAATAATTATGTGATATGATAGAGATGTGTTAGCTAATTCTATGTAATGATCATATTGCAATATAAAATATATTGTATCAACACATTTTATAGCTTAACTTACGCAATGTTTTATGTATATATATCAATTATATCTCAATTTTCTTTAAAAAACATACAAAAATTTAAAAAATATATTTTATTAGTTTATTACTAGAGAGAGGACAGGAAAGGAAAAAGAAAGGGATAGAAACATCTATGATCCATGTGTGGTTGCCTTTTGCACACTTCCTACTGGGGACCTGGCCTGCAACCCAGGCATGTGCCCTGACTGGGAATCATATTGGCAACCCCTTGATTCACAGGTCAGCACTCAATTCACTGAGTCACACCAGCCAGGGTGAAAAAAACAGACAAAATTCTATAATGAAACAGATATCAACAGTACATTTAGTAATCATCAATTGATGGATAGTTATAGATGTCTAACTACAGAATCCTACATTACACATTTCTTAAAATATGCATAGTACATTTTAAAAATCAACTATATCGTGTTATAATGCAGACAACAAATTTGAAATTATTGATATGGTAAGATAATATTATCTATTCACAATACTAATGACCTAGAAATCTAAACAAAAATATTAGAAATACCTGATATTCTTAGAATTTAGAAAAAAATTCTAAATAATTCAAGGTTTAAATATACAAATAAAATGGAAATTATAAAATAATTTGAACAGAATAAAACCACAATTTTATTATATTTTAAAACATTGGAATATAGCCAAAGCAGTATTTAGAGAGAAATGGGTAGCTTAAAATGCCTAAATTAAAGAGAAAATAGACTAGTAACCATTAATGTTCATCATGAGATTATAATACAGTGAACAGTAAAATAAACCCAATATTACAATACTAGGAAGAATGGAACAGTTAAAAAAAAGAGCAGAGCCCTGGCTGGTGTAGCTCAGTGGATTGATCACAGGCCTGTGAACCAAAGGATCGCAGTTCGATTCCCAGTCAGGGCACATGCCTGGGTTGCAGGCCAGGCCCCAGCAGGGGACGCACGAGAGGCAACCACACATTGATATTTCTCTCCCTCTCTCCTTCCCTTCCCCTCTAAATATAAATAAATAAAATATTTTAAAAAAAGAGCTGAAATCAATTAAAGGAAATACACATGCATACAGTATAGCTCAAGATACCCAAAAGTGATTCCCGAAAATAACAATAAATTTCTCAAAGCTTTGATGAGGTTAATCAAAAAATAGAAAAGGCAAAAGTGACCCATTATACCAATATAGAACTGAAAAGGAGACACTGTGATGGCACGGGCATGGGGGCAATAGTAAAAGCACTCAATGTAACTGTACGTCCTCAGTAAAAGATTATATATATGTATATATACACACACATATATAAACATATATATATATATATATATCCAAAGAGGCCTCATTAAAAAATAAAAACACTGAAAATAACTTCAATGTTTATGAAGAATAAAGTGGATATATGATATATGATATATCATGGTATTCTATACACATTTTTTTAAACTGTAAGTACTTATCACAGACAATTTTCTGTGATATAATATTGAGTAAAACAAGCCAGGTTTAAAAATGCATATCATTTTATGCAATTTTTAAGAAGTTCAAAATTAGTTAAAGCGAATCTGGGAAGACAGAAGTCAGAACTGCGACTGCCTTTGGGGTGCATCAGTTCAAAAGAGTGGGAGGGAACACACGGGGGCACCGCCTTTGGTTTTTCACCTTAATCTGGGTTGCAATTATGTGGATATGCGCATAAATAAAAATCCATCACATCGTACACTTAATATTTGTGTACTTTACATGAAATATACACCTCAGATACAGTAAGAAAATATGAGCAAATTCAGGTCAACAAATTTGAAAAATATAAGAGAAAATGTGGCAGACTCCAGCCAGCAGAGCCTGCGTGTTGTGGCTGAAGACAAAACAAATGTCCAGACCGCAGCAGTCCTGTGGAGGAGAAGGGAAGGTATGATATTCTTTAAAGATGAGAGTCCTGCGGCCACTTCTCTCAAGGGCAGAGTGCACTGACCCTTGCCTGGACAAGCTTTTATTGTTTTTCTCCGGTCTTATATCAAAGAAGGATTTATTATCTATTACATAGAATATTGTTGTCTACATTTTAGGTACAATCAA